>JPKC01002169.1:0-17527 GCA_000750925.1 Pseudogymnoascus sp. VKM F-4518 (FW-2643) | reverse complement strand
CCCCATCCCAACTAAAAATCCACAAAGACAGTAAGTAAAGTATACACAGTATACACACACATTTTCCCCCCCTCGGCCCTCAAAAGTCAGTCCCTTTTCTTCCCTCCCCCGTCTCATGTTGGCCTCATCACGTCGTCTCTCGTTCCTCCTTACCGCCTCGTGCTCTCATACTTCCCTCTCACCCCTTCGTCCTCCTCTCCCCCATCCTTTCTATCCTTGTGGCCCACTTCGCCCCGGCTGGCCGCGACGCACTCTCTGTACACTACCCATTCGTCCCGCCGTCTCTTCCCGAGCGTTTTATACCTTAATAGACGGTCCGCCCTGATATCCCGCTCTACACAACCAAACTCCACAAACTCCACCACTCCGCCACTCCACTCACTCACTCACGCATATACATATATATATATAACTCTCCCGCCCAGAGAATATATATGTAGGTGTGTATGCCCTGTCATCTGGAACTAGCTCGGTCTCTCTGCAACTCGGGGCTTTCACCGGTAGTCTGGTTATCATTGTACGCCCGTCGTATCTGATATCTCCCTTATCTTTCGGCACGTCCGCCCTCAAAGATACGGACGGACTTTCCACTTTCGAACAGCCACACACATAACATACGCCCTGTTCCCCAGTTATTGTCACCGGAATACCAAAGACTACTACTTTACCACAGCCAGCTGTTTATATCCATATGGACCATCAAATCGGGCTCTGGAGCCATAGAATCGGTTTGTCGAAGCAACTCTTCCACGAATCATAATGTCTCAACCACCCAGCCCTATCCGCCGGGCCCAGTCCACCAGAGAGGATGAAGCGCCTCTACCGCAAGGCCAGTGCCGCTACCTGCTCCTGCACCCCGAGGTCCGCGGCCAGCGCTGCGCCTGCGTCGGCTTCTCCCTGAACAGATGCACGCCGGGCAGCTCATGCAACTGCGGCCACCTCGCCGTCTATCACCTCACCGCACCAACAGAAGAGATTTTGGCGGATAAGGAAGAGGTCGAGACGATGAGGGCACGGATCGTGCTGCTAGAAAAACTACTTGAGAGAGAACGGGAAGCCAAAAACCACCTCACCGTCCGCGTGAGCGCCCTAGAAGAACACAACGAGATAGGCCGCTTCGACGCCGACTCCGAGATCCGCAACGTCTACCGCGGTCTCGAGGGGCTCTGGCGGCACTTCGGCGCCCTAGACAGACGAACCCGCTACCACGACGACTGCATAGACGCCCTAATGGACACCAGCCACGCCACACAGGACGACATCCGCACCGTCCAAAGCCGGCTCATCGACCTCGACGACGCCTCCATGATCCTCGAAGACCGCGTCGACACCCTCACCCCCCTACGCCTCGAAAACGGCCCCTCCTCCCGCCGCCCCTCCTCCACTCCCCCCCGCGCACCCCGCGTCCGCCGCTCCGGGTCCTCGCAGCGCTCTCACCGCGCAAAGGCGTGGACTGTACACATCTCCCTCATGCCCACGGCCTCGCAACCCTTCCCGTTCGAAAAGGACACCATGGCGTATAAACGCGTCCTCTCCCGCGGTCTCCACCGCGTCGTCGCCGTCCCCGGCTCAGACAGCACATCCTTTGTCTCCGCCACCTCCGCCGAGTTCGGAAGCCTCCTCAAGGGCCGTCCGTGGATGCCATTAGTCGCCAAGATCTGCGACGCAGAGCACGTCACCGGTCTCCCCATGCTGCGACAGCTGCCCCCGAATCTGATCGATAGCAACCTCTACGACCTCGACTTCCTGACCGCGCACTGCGCGACGCTAGACCATAACGGCAACATCCTCGATCTCTACATCGGGATGTGCACCGACTCCTTCTCCTGGCCCGAGCTCGCCTCCTCCCCCGTCTTCCTCCCCGGTCTCGAAGCCTGCTGGGCATTCGACCCGTACCTCGACGGCGCGGGGTCCCGTGACAATGAGGAGGCGATCGATAGCGTCGTTGATAGCGAGCTCAAAGCCGAGGATCGGCATTCGGCGGGGGACTTGTTACGGGCGTGGTCGCCGCCGACGACGCGGTTGAAGAGGACGGCGACGGGGATTACGAGGGCGAGTAGCTTTGGGTCGACGGATAGTGCGGTGAGTGTTAGTAAGAAGAGCAAGATTGGGCATGCGCCGTGTGCGATGCCCGGGGTGGAGGTGAGGGATTGGCGCGCTGAGGCGGTGTGATGGGGGGTGATTAGATGGTTGCGACGAGCTTGCGGATAGATGATGGGGAGTTAGATGGCGTTGTGGGTGGTGTCTATGGATGCCTTGGGTTGGGCTTAGATGGTGATAGCGAGGGTAGATGGAGGCGTTTTGGGGTTGGGTATATCTCTAGTCAGCGGAATAAGTTCTATACTTTTGTCTGTGTTGCGTTTGATACAAATTCCTTTCTGATCGTGAGTCTCTCATCCCGTGATATCTCTCATCTCCTTTCAATAATACCCCCCTGGGAGTTGATACGCACCACCTCCTCCCCCACGATGGCGATCCCCCCTGGCCATTGCTACGCACCACCTCCCCCCCCCCTTCGATGGCGATTTCGGCCCTGCCCGCGCCGCCACCAGCACTTGCATTTCGTGTCACCACCTCACCTGCTCGCGTGTGGGGTGTCCATTACTCACACAAATTGTAACATTCGTGCGCCAGGTAGGTAATCTGCGAGGAGGCGTCGTAGCGAGGCAAATCAGCGCTGGGGAGTGGTTTTAGAGGTGAGCACGTCAGGACATGGGTTAGGAAGGTGCTATGCACATATCGGATGTGATGTGTGATTCAGGTGTTATAGAGTCGGGATGTTCCCCGGGACGGTGAGATGGCTGGGAGGTGGGCTGGAGATAAGGATGGGGAAGTGGGTAGGGTGTGAGTATGTTTGGAAGAAAGAATACTGTACGGTTGAATACCTGGCTTATGAGAAGTGGTTGTTGGGCCTCAATCGTTCTGGTGAGCGGATACGGTACCTTGAATAAGAAAACATTTGTTCTCACCGATTCCTACCTGCCGGTTTGTATTCTTATAGAGGTTATACAGCAGTCTCATGAACCTCCTCCTGCTCGAACCGGTCCTTATCGGTCATGGGATACATCTCCTGCATCTGCATCGGAAAAGGGAAGCCAGCAAGTCACATGTCACATTCACAAAGATCGCCATCACATACACTCGGAGAATATAACAAAACGAGCTCATCATGCGTGACCAATACCCTGCCATATGCTACTGAAGTACACAGACCGCTGATCCGGACGCACCCAGCTCAGTCATTGCGCCTCACTCACAACCCAGCCCGAAAAGTAGCTACTGTTACCCGTTATGGGAAATTTAAGCAGCGGTGATGGCAGCACGTTGGCGGGCTCCACGCTGTCTCGAGCTCAAGTGCAACACCTCGCGTCCCTCGACGGCCTCTCCCTTGGCCACAACCTCCTCGCTCTCGGTAAGGATCAACTCGATGTGGCAGGGGTTCGACATGTATGGGTTGATCTAAAGACGACCAGTCAGTCACATTGTTGCTGACAGATAGATATGGGTGCTACTTACGCGACCGTGTGCACGGTATGTGCGGCGGCGCTGCTTAGGTGCCTGGTTGACCTGGATGTGCTTTACGACGAGGTTACCGGTATCAAGACCCTTGGTATCGGCGTTGGCCTCAGCGTTCTTGAGGAGACCGAGAAGGAACTCGGCCGACTTGACGGGCCAGCGAGCGCGGGTGACACCGAAAGCCTTGCCTATAAATCAAAAACGCAATCAGTCCCCAGTCCTTGCGAAAAATTCCTGCAGCAAAAATACTGCCACGGCGGGGATAGATAACGTACCCTGGGCGGCGCGACCGGTTCCGCCGGCGTACCTCCTCATGGCAACGGCCTCCTTGTGCTCCTGGACGTTCTCGAGGAACTTCACGGCACGCTCGAGCTTCCAGCCATTGATGGCCTGGGCGGTCTCGCGGGTGTTCTTGAAGGACACACGGAGGTATGCTCCGCGCGCGCGAGCCGACTTCGCCGGGTGGATTTCGGTGGCTGCGTATCGAACCTGTAGTGACGATGGTCAGCGTTGTTCGTGATCATCTCAATTGCCCATCCGTCTGTTTTCTTCTCTGCCATTTGTGTTTCTTCCTCCCGCCTTGGAACGGATTGTCGAGAACGGGAGAGTTGCGTGTGGCATAGAGAAATCTCTGGAGATTGAAGGCAGTCGGATTCGGAATGGAATGGGCTTACCATCGTGTCGTCGTTGGGCGATGGGTCGTTACTGGTGGTTTCTTGATTGTCGTCGTCGTCTTCTCACTCGAAAGTTTTGGTTGTTAGGGTTTGTGGGCTGCGCTAGAGTAGCATAAGCGATTGATTGATGCCTGGGGCAGTAACAATTTCAAAAGTTTAGGCCACGCATTTGAATGCAGGGCTAGACTAAGTTGGGAATAGGCGAATATCACAAGTACTCGAGTACTCATGCCAAGAGTCTGATCTCATCTTCTGTTGCGTGTGAACGACAACTATGACTGGAAAATGAAGCTTCGGCCTCCAATGACTCCAGCTACCATATTATGGGCCATCAGATGCGCCTTTAATGTACTCATAAATTGTAAAAAAGAAAAATCTAGCAGTGAAAATTGCAAGTATCAATTCTTGCCTACACTGTCCCTCAGACATTTGGGCCAGGCCGCACCAGCACAAAACGTTTCAACAATGAACATTGATTCCCATTATATTTCCTATTTGACTAAGCTTTGGTTTGCAATTCTTCAGTTACTACAGAATCGATATTTGATGTCGCCAGTAGTTGCCGGAACGGATAATCTAATTCCCTCAGCCTGCCTCCCTTTCATCACATCTATGCTTTCTCAGTTCGTGCCGCTGACCGCTAACCTAAAGGATGTTGCATTAGTATGAAGCTTAATCATCGGGGAACCGTTCTACTCACTTCATCAAATGATCCATGAATGTCTGCAAAGAGACGTCGTCGGTGAAAATGGTCTGCGCGTTTGTTGCGCCAACCCCGCCATATGAACCAGTCGTATGGGTCGTTGAGGGGTTAAGCTTGGAGAGGAGGAATCTAGCTTGAGATCCTCCAGCGTCGCAAACAATGAAACGGGGAAGGGGGAATCGATCGGTGATCAGCTCCTACATATCGTTAGAATCATAATCAAGAGTTTAAGCTACACACAGTCATCGACAAACATACCCTTGCGTCTTCCTTCGGTTCTTCCAAGAGCGTTGCGAAGTTCTCGTAACCTTCTTGCTCTTGGTAACCAGCTTTCCTCCACTCTGCAATCGTCTCTCCGTGGAAGATGAGAATGTGGAAAAAGGTATCGAGAAGAAGAATATGTGTAGGCTGGATCGAGGTAGAATCAAGCAAAACCGGTTGGCTTCCTTCCTGGTCGAAGGTGTACGAGTCGAGAGTTGGCTGAATCATAATCAAAGAGTTGCTGACATCTTCCTGGTTCAGTACGTGCCTATAAAAGGCAGTCTCATCTGGCGAATTGTTGAATACCTGGAGGAACTGACTCCTGCGAAGATGGAACATGAACTGCGGGTATAGGGTGAAGTTCTTTTCCAGGCGGAATGATGAAGGATCATCCTTCCGATAATCCGCGAATCTAGAGCATAGGCGTATCAACATCCTATCAACCCATCTTAACACGTCAGGGCCGTCATCCACTTCCGCCTTGAAGACAGCAATACGGGACATTAAGACTGCAGCAGTCTCTTGATCGAAGGATTGCGCAATAGCTGGGTCGCCAGCAGGGCCACTGAGGTTTCGCGCCACTGTAGTCACCCTCAAGTGGAATTGGCCTGACGAATGCTGATAGTATGTAAGGAATTGCAGCATCCCCTTCTGTGGCGTTTGCTGGTGTTGAGCCGGACCTCCTTGGCTAGCAATTTCGAAGTAGATACCGTAACTGGAACTTGGATCTATACTGCACATCTTCCAGGAGCATGTGTTTCCGATGCCACATTCCGTCTCGCCGACTGACGTGGATTTTTTGTTCATGGAAACCGCATGCCCTATTAGACCCGTCACTTTCAGCTCCTTTGTCGTCAGGACCTCAAGAGACGCATTGAAGCCCATCAAAAGGTTATCGTTTGCGTCCTTTTCAAACACCCGAACGAAGGACTGTTTGAACATAGACGACGTAAAGCTGTCAGTCAAAATCATATATCCGCCAGTTGAATTTGCGAGCCCCTTCATTTCAAGTAATCCAACTTGATCCAAACAACCCGCGAAGATGTCGATGACATGGCCGTTATGTGCAGTACGTTTGGCTAAGTTATCATAAAACTGGAAACATTAGCCCATGGACTCGAGAAGATCGCAGCAGCTTCTTACCTTCAGTGCCTTCTTGTAATATTTGATTTGGTCCCTGTCAATATCGTGGTGAGACCGGATTGGCTCTCTCAGCTCTGGCCCGACTACCAGTCCTGGGCCTTCAGTTGCTGGTCCGCCCGCGAAAAGCATAATTCGTCCTCCTGCATTTTGAAACGATGATTCCATGAGACCCACAGCTACGCTCAAAGCCACGCCGGTGCACCTCAAATTCCTCCGGTCGCTGGACACTGGCCATGGATCTTTCTGCAATTGCTCGAGGGCCTTAACAAGCTGAAATTCGCATTGCTGGACAGGTTGAAGGAAGCGCGAGGCTGGCCCCATTGGCGCAGGCCTACCGGGTTGCTGTGGCTGTTGCATTGCGGGCCTGAGTCCCGCGGAAAGCAACCCTAGCATTTCTTGTACCTGCTTTGCTGAATAGTCTTTGCTTCCTCGGAAAACGTATGACTTTGCGCACTCTGTGTACCCGATCTCATGTACTTGAGCCTAGTAGCTATTAGACTGTTGTAGTTTGTAGAGGGGAGCTAATCACATACCATGGTCCCGTATGTTATGAGGCCCACCAAGGCATTTTCTGGCAAAAGGCTGAGACTCATAATAAGGCTCTCTTTCAGCGCGGAAAGACTGTCTTCTTCTTGGCAGGTGTCCACAACGTAGAGGAAAACTGGAGGACTTGGGGCGGGTCGGGAGAGTCGGTATTCGATGGTGGTGTTCGTAAGATGAAGCTCCGGGGGAATGGCATTTTGCGTGATATCCTTATAGTGTGGTGGGAGGGCGTTGCGTGAGAGGCAGAATGGACAGATCCAAAGACGCGCTCGAACATCAACTTGACTATTTAACAGTTAACTACGAATCGTAAGATGATTATGAAGATGGGCTCACCAGAAGGGATTAAGAACAGCTCTGCAAGGAGGCTTGCATGTAACAGGTTCAAATTGGAGGAGAGGCGTATCTGGCTTCTCCTTCAGAGGGGTATACAATGCGCCTATGGGGACAACGAGTCTTGAAGCTTCCTATTTCTTGTCAAATCTCCGGCTATGCGTATTTGAGGCGTTCACTTACCATGCGCGAGCTGGGGAAAACATTCCAACTGAGACGGATCCCGTCCCGGTCCTCCATTTCTCCCCATTGCTCTTTCAATGCCTCATGGTCCATTTTGGCTTTTGTGCACAGCTCTCCCTCTGTATCGGAAGGCCTTGTCCAAGGGAAGCCCTAATAGTAGAGTTGACTAGAAAATATGACGCGACGAGGTATAGGAGTTGCAGTGCACTCGGTGCCAAGTTGGTTCCTTGGGAGGAAGTTGTTGTTGCGTGGGGATAGATATGCGTCGTTCACCAGAATGACAGCTTGCCCGCAAGTTTACGCAAGGGCCAGATCTGGCTTGGTGGTCGAACGAGGCGCTATTTCAAAAGTAGTTTAGCTTCGGACGTATCCATTCCTCGGCTGTGCACGGTCACGACTATTTATTTCCCTTTTGAATTTTCCTTTCCTTTCTCTTCTTTCTAAACTAACGCCAGCTACAAAAACATTACTTAACGGCAGCCTTGTTGTCACAGTCGACGAGGCTGTTTTCGCGCTGTGCGGAGAGCATTTTTCTACCCGTTGCTGGGCGCCTAGCTTTGAGAAGTCGTTCCGACCTCCTTGAAAATATGGGAATCAGCTGAGGTTACATACACAATCACATTGGATTGTGGCACTTTTCTTTCCTTAGATTATTGAAGATTCCATAGTTCTATATACTTGAATGGAATATATTTATTTTGTACGGAACTCTGTGTCTGATGTTGTTTGATGAACGTATCCTGTTGATATTCGGTTTCGCCAAGAGATAACATGCTGCCGTATCATCATTTACTTCTGACCGTTTACGTGTGGCGGTTCTCGATCGATTTCACAGGCGCGCTCTAGTTCATATTGTATAGGTTTAATATTTATCTATCTGAGGCCACAGTGTATAGTTGAGTGCTACTTTTGCAGCCAAGTGGAAGTTATGTAGTCAGCCATTCTCATGTTTCCACTCATCGAATACATGGTTTGTAGATTGAATGCAGCATCTAAAACCAGATCTTCCTTGGTTGCTGCAGACCGAGCCTCATCAAGTATCTCTTGATAGTAGGGTAAGGCAAGATGTGAGAGGCCAACCATCTGATACGTTCTCGCAACGTTGTAACTCGCCTCTTGGCGTTCTTCTGCTTTATCTGAGGCTCTGCGAGACTTGTAATAATCAAGAAGGAAGGTCATTCCTTGCATTATCTGGAACTGCCGATTTTCTGACTGGCGCTTCAAGCCATGATGAACATAACCAAGGCCTATACTGAGCTTTATCATAGGATTTTCAGGGTCCAAGGCGTAAGCCCTGAAGAAATAATCTATGCTCGTTAGCACGAATGAAGTTTCATATGCCAGGCGCCGTAAACTTACTAAGAGCATACGCGTAACTCGTCCCAGTGTATAAAATATGGCCATACACCATAAGCAGTGCGATGTCCATGTCTTTATTGACTATCAAGCGGCCGGATTCGTCCTGGGCCGAGTAGGAGCCCTTTTCGGAAAAGAATTTCCGCCGTGCATCATCATTGACGAGTCCATAGTCCATAGCTTTAATTTGCCGGAGCATGTATTTCTGCGTCGGCCCAGAGCTGTACCAGGATATTGGTGACTGGCATAGCCTCGTCAATGCAGCGAACATTCTGTACGTATCGGTCGTAAACTGATAATCTTTCATGAAGTATCTGCATGCCGTTACGCAGGTTTCTTCATCATTCGCAAGAACTGCACAAGCTTTGGCTATCGTCAGCAAGGGAATTTTGGGGTCCGGGGGATATTGCATACCACACCAACAAACGTGGATTAAAAACATATCCTCCCTCGAGTGATAGAATACGACTGCATCTTTTGCTGCCTCACAAATTTCATATGCCTCTTGGTGCTTACCATATCTTACAAGACAAAGCGCGTAGTCAAGAAATATGTCAAGCCAAGCCGAAAAGGGTATGCCTCGATAATTCTCTGGTATCTCTACTGCCACATTATTCCTGCTGTCGACGTCTGCTCCAAGTTCTAAATGCTGTTAGGATGTAACATCATTCATTTTGGACTACAACTTACTGAACGAAATCCGATTAGCCATCTCGGCAAGGTCCGCATCTAGGGGTGTTGCTCCTGTCTGAGGCTGTCCACGGGCTGGGCCTACCGTATAGCCCAAGAATCGAACATATTTGTCCCAGGGGTAAAATGTCTTGAAGCCCCTGAAATCGTCAATAAGGTCCGCAGCTGCCTCCATCCACGCTAGCGTCGATCTCTCGTCGCCAGCGCGCATGGCATCTCGCTCTACCCGCATTACAGAATACTGCTCCTGTAGTCGGTCTGAAGCAGCCTGTTCTTGCCTTTGTCGTTCTTCTAAATTGACCAGCCGCTTAGGTTTGTAGTACGATCTTGAGCGAGTCACAGTCGGCATTAGAGTATCGTTATCCTGTGTTATATCCTGCATTGACTTTTGCTGCTTCTTTTTCGAGTTCTGCAATCTTCTTAGATTCATGATTTCGTTGACGTAAATGAAAGCTTGTTCCTGCTCGTTGAGCTCCTCGTACAGTTTGGCTAGGTGTACGCGGGCGTCAATATTGTCTTGATCCAGAATAATGGCATGCTGAAAGCTTTCCTCAGCCTCCCTGTTACGTTTTCCGCCTAAGTAGCACTTGCCCATCTGCAAATAAAGACTTGCGTCTTCTTGACTCGACACGGCTCTCAACGCTCGATAAAATACAAGAGCTTCTTCGGGAAGACCAGCTTGATAGAGACTATCAGCTGCCTCGTGGAAAAGATCTGGATAGTCAAGCACCCGGTCCGCAAAATATTCGTTCTCTGGACCAAGCCAGTGAAGATGAGACTGTAATAGTTAGCTTGAGAGTCCCCGTCACTACTAGAATCAACATACCAGTGCTTCGGCATGAAAACCTAATCTGAGGCGGTATAGCCCGAGTTTCACACGAAGTTCCATGGGAAGACCATCACCATACTGGTGCAAGTCATATTTTCCCTGACAGAAGCTCGGGTGTAATACCCTTCGAGTATCATCGGAATCCCATTCGCGGTCATCTTCCAGTACATCATCCCAGTACAACTCAGACTCACGACCCAGTATCCACCGTGATAGCGATTTAAGCTCTTTGACTGCATCGGCATATTGGCCAAGGTATGCATGCAACTCAACATAAATATTAACGTCTGACCAAGTGAACTTCTCGCCAGGCTGGCTATCCGAGGCTTTATAGAAATTGATCGCTTCGCTGTAAAGATCTAAGGCTGCCTGGACATTATCTTTGTCGATATATGCCTCCGAGATGAGCCTCAAAATGCTCGTGTCGTGTGGCCTTTGCTTCAGGATTTGCCTATACTCAACTATGGCAGCACTGGTGCTTCCCATTTCACGCAACACTTCTGCTTTGCCGCATCGAGCCTCAAAGTCATTTTTCGGGTTTGCGCGAATGGCGGACGAGAAGCAGAACTTGGCCGAAGGGAGACTTTTGCTCCTATGATCCCCCGTTTCTTCCAACGCAAATCTGGCCGCACTTAACCACTGAGCTGCATCCTTTGGCCTCAAATGGGCAGCATATATGAGGGCCAGCAGGGTCTTATCTCTATCCCCCAGCTCTCTGAATATCGATGCCAGTAGGGTCCACGCCTCATGCGTCTCGGCATTGATTCGAATAACTTCTTCTACAAGCAGCTTTGCTTCTTCATAGTTTTCTTCAATGAATGCTTGAGATGCCCTACCCATGCGGGCTCGAATGTCGCCAGTGGGAACCGCTGCTTTGCGTGGGCCTCTAGTAATAACACGTCCCTTGACGTCGCGTCCTTTCCGTCGCGTGCGCGTTTCATCTGGGCTCTCTTCATCCTCGTCACTCTCATCCCTTTGTTCTCGTCTAAATTTGCGAACAGAATCCTCCAGTTTAGCAATATTAGTTTTCAGATCCAGATAATCGGAATCAGCATCTGAAAGTAGCTCCTCGTCCCTAGGAATCGTAAGTAAAGGCTCGCATCCTTCGAGAGGCATGGCTTACTCGGGAGAACCATCATCGTACTGATTTTCTCTCAGCGGAAATTGTTGCTCGGGATGAGAGCCCTCATTGTGGTCGACGTTTTGGCCGGACCATGCGAAGGTTGGGGTTTCATGAGGCTCTGGATATTGACTTCTGGTAAGGCCGCCGGAGTGCTGGTCCATGCCTGCGTCTTCTTCGATTCCGTCCATTTGTATCGGTATTCATTATCATTGTAGCATCTTTACTGAATGATACCATCCATTTGGCGTGAGATTGCAAGCTGACCAGTTATGTTGGTGGAAGCGTGACTGTGAAGAATTGCAGCACCGAGGGATATGAGACGAGACGTCAGTACAATAAATCCTTATCTGAAAGGCTTATCTTATCGCTATCCCCCACATATTCCACTCGGTATATTTCAAGTGCATAATAAAACTTGACCGAGTCTACGAGTTTTGTTTGAGGTATCTTGGGTACAACAGTAAAATCACCTTCGAATCAATGCATTCAGATAGTACATAGGAAATTAGGTGTAGCTAAAGTAATTTGCCATGTTTAAGTACATAGCCCGGTATACACAAACAATCTCAAACCACTCCGGTTTGGAAAATATAAAGCTTGTATCGCCTTCTCCTGATAATCCAACATTGTTTTCCTCCTCCACTGCCACCAAATCCTGAATTCAAATAAATTAGAAACCCCAACCATAGTTGAAAGCACTGTTCTATCCGCAATATCCTAGCATAGAAGCTGTAGTTTTTCAGGAAAGTTTGCCCTCCGCCTTTGCTTCTGTTCAGTAGTTAGTAAGAAGAATCGACGCACAGGGTTATAATGACCACAAACCTTTCACTTGCTCGAAGACCTTCAGCATCTTCCTCCTTGCACCAAGAGCATTAACTCCTCTGTCCTCAAGAGCCTTGTCATCAAGTTCCACCAGCTCTGTCCAGTTCATGTCCTTCAAGTTGTCCGTGTACTTATGAAGACGCAAGCTCCTCAGCCAGCTCGGAATGTCTTGAAGCAAGCTTGGGTCGGTGGGGTCCTCCGGAGGCTTTGAGCTACCACGCCTTCCACGTGGGGATCGGCCTCTGACCATGTCGGAATGGTCGGAAAGATAGCCCTCGTGACCACCGCCCATACCAAACTGGTTGAGGTTAAGCCCTCCCATCCCGTTGTTCATAAGGGGAGAGGTGCCATCATAGGCAGACAAAAAGCCATTATTTTGAGGAGATGCAAATCCCATCTGAGAAAATCCGCCAGCACCCTGCATCGCAAAGCCGGGAGAACTTGGTCGAGACCTGGAACCACCAAATGCGGAATTTTGCTGGCCTTGGAGAGCAAGGATCTGATCCCTGTTCAGTATCTGCCCGTGTTCGTTAACCATGACAACGTTGGCATTGGCCACACCTGGAAGACCTGGAGATAATGGGCCTTGGTTATTGATCGCATGACCATCGTTGGACCTTGCTCGGCGATACTTGCGAACATCATCCAGGGCGAATCGATTGTTTACGGTAGAGAGCGCAGCGAGCTTCATCGCGGTAGCGTTGGCGATCATATCAGCCTGACTGTTGTTTGCCGCGTGGTTGAAAGTTGAAGTCATAGGAGTGTTAACCATGGATGCCCAGTTGCCGTTTCCAGCATTGTACGGGGAAAGCAAAGGCAGGTCAGCAGTTTGATGGTCGGGGGCAATGATAGTGGAGTTCTGCAAGTTTGACGAGCTCTGAATGCGTGGCGATCGAAGCCCTGCGGAAGGTGGAGGTTGCATAAACTGCCCCATTGGTGGGACACCCGATGAAGACTTGGGTCGTGCGTTGGCTGTCTGGTCAGAGCTGCTTCGTGGGCCCCAGGGAGAAAGAGGAGGTTGAGAATTAATCTCACCCCCATTGCCAGCTGGGGTAGAAATAGATGGAGCAGCCAGAGACGCGCGTGTATCGAACACCATGCTGTTCCTATTGGATGTCGGTGGATTACCAGTCTGCTGGGTGAATTTGGCCTTCTCCGTAGCAATTGCAGCGACCGCATCTGGGAACATGGCATTGATCCTGTCCTGGTCAAGACCAGAGTGCCTCTTCAATGTGGTGGATGCCGATGGGCGAGAAAACGAGTTTCTCGAGCCCTCCACACTCAGCTTGTTCATGGCATCGCTCAGGCGATTGGACATTGGATCTAGAGTAGAAATGTTAGAGTGGCTAGGTGAGAAGGGCTGTTGCTAAATACCTTTGTCAAAGTTGGCCGGAGATAGGACACCAGACATGGGGTGGTTCTTCCCCATTTGTTGCAAAACTTGGATGAAAAATCGAATTTGAACCTGTGTGGTTTGCTGGAGGAGGGCATACAAAGCAGCCGTTCTCTCGGATTCGCTCAGCACCTTGAACCATTGTTCGATGGCGCTGAGTTCATCTTTGAAGTCCTGGTCGAGGGTTGCAGCAGCCATCTCTTCCAGTGTTGTCTCATATTGATCGATATCGGCAATCCATTGCTGGGTAAGCTTATTGGTAGCCTCGGTTTCTGGATTGTCCTGTCCCTGTACTTGATGCGCTTGGCCGTAGAAGTCCGACGATGGTCTAATACGGTTCGTAGACGGCGAAGTCGGGAACGCCGACATGTCTGCGGATTGCCGAAGATGATGCCCTGACCCGATGGGAGGACGCAACGTAGATGTGCTGCTCGGCTCGGGGGTGCTGTTGCGGTTGCTCATTGTATGACCTGTAGACATATTCATCATAATTTAGTGTGGACTTGCCACGACCAGGTTTAACGACGTCGAGATACAGGCACTAGCTGTTTGAGATTCGAAACGAGGCTCAATTCGAAGGGTTGGCTTAATATTTCAAAACCTGTTGAGATGGAATAGATTTAGAAGAAAAAACTCCTTTGATAGATGCCTCCGGATTTAGATCGGGGCCGTATGACATGCGTTCCAAGCGTTGTCGTGGTGAGAATTGCACGTCAAGTCGTATGGCAAGCAAGCAAGCAAGCAAGCGCTTATGCAATCGTAATTCGTGAATGGGGTTTGCGTTTCGTCCGAGAGAGAATCCAAGACGATCACACTGGGTATCGAAATATCGAAGAATTACTACAATATCTCCTGCAGTGCCTGCTGACTTCAAAGGAGGTTCTCAACTACTCTGCACTATGGTTCTGAGGTCAGCTTCGTTTCAGGTGAGCTTGTGCACCAGACAATGTCCTGTCGGACTCAAAGCAAAGTCTGGCTTGATTAGGATATCGATCTTGGGAACTTACAGCCTGAAGACTAAAATCCAACTCGAAAAAGACTGGCCTGCGGTATAGTGCAGCTCATCAAAGAATGAAAGGTGAGTTGCCAGGTCGTGAGTCTGGAGGCAGGTACAAAACAAAGTAATCGGTAGCGAGGCACTGTTCGTATCGACATTCTTCCTTAGCTAAGCGTTTGTCCATTGTTCACTCGATGATCACGTGCGTTGTCACGTGGAATATATTTAGTTGTTGCTGGGCGCAGTTAGAATGCATCCTTTGTGACATGACTTGAAACTTCGGAAGTTGGGCGAACCGGCTGTTGTTGAAAATGGAGAACCGAGCTCTGGTATGTACAGTCAGCATATTTTGTGATCATGCCATTGAGATACTTGTGTAGGAAGCCGAGGGACGCATCTCGTCGTCGAGAACCAAGGAAGATGCGCTTGCCAATGCTATCTCGGCGGCAGAGTGCTATATGAAAGCTATAAAGTTGGCGAATAGCAGCTCAGAAAGAGCACGGCTGAAAGAGAAGTGCCTCAATATCCTAGCGAGGGCAGAAGAAATCAAGAAAATAGAGCAATGGCAACCGGCAATGAGCCACATTGGAGCCGTGATAACGCCGAGCGAAATCTCCAGAGTGCCACAATCCCGCCGACAGTTATCAACGCGGGAAGAAGTTATATTACTAGAGGGTTCAAAGTTACATGGTCTGATCTTTCCCCCTTGGAATTCAGAACCCGATGAGCAAGAGTTTGCTGCCCCAAAAGGGGAAGTTTATACGTGCGTGTCTGGGCGTCATTATTATATTACTTCTCATCTGACAGCTGCAGAGACCCGTCAAAAATCAATATATCAAATACCCATGCCGATGATCCAGGAGACTGGCGAAGGCCTTGGGATTTACTAGGCAACGAACTTCAAGATGCTTCTGCCATTCGGGAGGAGCCCACGATGCAAGCAGCAGCTGATATTGACCTTGTACAAGATGTAACAGCAGACTGTTCTGTTGTTGCCAGCCTTTGTGCTGCTGTAGCTCGGCCTGGTGGCACATATGGAAAGGTATGAATCCTGGCAGACAGATCGGCACATACTAAGACTGTATAGCTATTGGAGCGCATATTCTACCCATATAACAAACCTCAGGGGATCCCGGAAATGTCAAAGAACGGCAAGTACATATTTCGTTTGCATTTCAACGGATGCTTCCGCAAGGTTGTCATCGATGATCGCCTCCCCGCACCAAGGAGCTCGCGCCGATTATACGTCTTTGACCGCCAAAATCCAGGGCTACTATGGCCAGCACTTCTGGAAAAGGCCTATTTGAAAGTGAGAGGGGGCTATGACTTCCCCGGGAGTAATTCAGGCACAGATCTATGGGTAATTACAAGTTGGATCCCAGAGCAGATTTTTTTGCAAAGGTAATAATTTCTTTATCCTGCTTATAATAAACTCTGACTTACTTGACTAGTGACGAACTGCAACCAAACAACCTTTGGAGTCGTATCTTGAATGCGTTTGCATTCGGAGATGTAATGGTCACCCTTGGCACGGGCCGTTTGAATAACAACGAAGAAGAGGCGCTTGGCCTCGCAGGTGAACATGATTATGCAGTGTTGGATATCAAGGAAAATGGGGCTGAGAAACTTTTCTTGCTCAAAAATCCATGGTGCGATG
Organism: Pseudogymnoascus sp. VKM F-4518 (FW-2643); assembly: GCA_000750925.1. Taxonomy (NCBI): domain Eukaryota; kingdom Fungi; phylum Ascomycota; class Leotiomycetes; order Thelebolales; family Thelebolaceae; genus Pseudogymnoascus; species Pseudogymnoascus sp. VKM F-4518 (FW-2643). The sequence continues at coordinate 1,304 of JPKC01002169.1, read as the reverse complement.
CAATGGTTTGGAAAGGGGCGGAGAACCAGACGCCATCAGACTCTGATAAGGAGGCCCCTGAATATGGCAATGCTGCCCCAAAAGCATCCACAAATCCTGGCACGTTTTGGATGAGCTACCCAGAGGTGATGCGGAACTTCGACTCCCTCTATCTCAACTGGAACCCTGGACTCTTCACACATCGACAGGATCACCATTTTAATTGGACTATTCCAACCACAATGTCCCCAGGCTGCTTTGTCCACAATCCGCAGTATTCCGTACAATCAGATGTCGGTGGCACAGTCTGGATACTCCTGAGCAGACACTTCACAACAGAAGAGCACAACTACAGAGCGAGCTCCGTTCTCCCATCCTCAACCGCATCCAACTCCCACGGCTTCATCAGCCTCTACATCTTCGACGCCGGCGGCCAACGCATCCACCTAAGCGACAACCCCCTCTCCCGCGGACCCTACGTCGACTCCCCCCAAACCCTCTCCAAACTCGAACTCCCCCCCAAAACAAGCTACACCATCGTCATCGCGCAACAAGCCCTCCCCCTCCCCAAATACACCTTCACCCTCTCCGCCTACTCCAAGACCCCCCTCACCCTCTCCCCCGCCCCAAACCTCCACCCCCACATAACAAGCACCTTCGGTCTCTGGACCCCCAAAACCGCCGGCGGCAACGCAAGCTCCCCCACCTACCCCTCAAACCCGCAATTCAAACTCCACGTCCCCTCCCCCTCCTCCATGTCCATCGTCCTCGGCGCCTCCCCCCACGACCTCGCCGTGCACGTCAAGCTCGTCTGGGGCGGCGGCCACCGCGTCACCTCCGTCACATCGCAAGATATCGTCGGCGAATCAGGCTCCTACCGCCGCAGCTGCGCGTTGGCGAACTTGACCAATGTCGCGCCGGGGGATTATACCATCGTCTGCTCTACCTTCGAGAGCGGACAAACGGGCAGATTCACACTGCGCGTCGAGTCGACGACGGAATGCGAATTAACCCCCGTGGCGAACGAAGATGCAGGGAGACTAACCCTACACCTCCCCCCGCTATACTTCCGCGACGGAATCGACCGTATGCTCGCCCCCCTCACTCTCTCACGCATCACGCGCCTGCGCATCGTAGCGCAGCACAGCTGTTCCGCCGCGCAGCGTGGCGCGATTTCGCCGCTGAAAGTGTCGGTGGAGAGGGGGCAGGGGCCGAATAAGAGTGTCCTTGCTACGTCGGGGGGAGGGGGGTTTAGCGATTCGCCGGCGGGTGTCAGGGTGGGGGATATTGATCTTACGCCGGGGTTGGCGGAACGGGGGGGGTTG
>JPKC01002157.1:0-32791 GCA_000750925.1 Pseudogymnoascus sp. VKM F-4518 (FW-2643) | reverse complement strand
CTTCTCCCCCTCCCCCACAGCCCCCACAATCCTCATCTCATCCTCCACCGCTCCCTCGATACCCACACTCACCGCCACCATAATAGCTGGTTCCGTCCTCGACGTGTTCCGCCACCAATGCGTCGTCGCTCGCTGCACCGCACTATCCCCCTTTTTGAGAATCCTCGTCTCCCCGCTCTCCAACCCGAGCTCCATCGTCCCATCGAGGATAAAGATGTAGTCTAACGTGGAGGTGGTATGCATGGCGCCCTTCGATTGCTCGGGGTTAGGTGGGAACTATTCGTCGTTAGTTTAGCTCTGCGCGGCGCCGGCGGACGGGAGCGGGAAACGAGAAAGAATGGACCAACATGTACAAGACAACCCCCCGTCCCCCCGGCGGTAGGAAAATGAACCCGCGGCTTCGCCGCAATCTCCTCATAATTCTTCAGGTCCGCATTATCCTTGACCGGAGGCCCGCCGGCGGGGGTAGAGGTGGTGGAGTAGATGTAGTGGACGCGGAAGGAGGGGAGGGGGTCGATGAAGGGCGGGGGTGTGGAGGAGGAGTGGAATGTGGATTTCCCCGTCGTGGGGTCGGTGGTGGTGATGTGGTTTGTGGGGGCGGGGTAGAGGTTTGCCATTTTCTGTGGGTTGAGATGGGTGAGAGATGGGGGGAGTGGTGGTGGTGGTGATGAGGTGAGGAGGGGGGACTATGGTGGGGTAATATAGTGGTCAGCGAGGGAATATTTATCCTGGCGATCGGCTTGTGACGAGTGGTTGTGTTCCTCCGTTCATGTAAGATCGAGCGTAGGACCCTCCAGTAAATCAAACGGCCATGTGGAGCAGCTGGATGCAGGGTGGGTGATCCTTTTCAGTCTGGAGGGGTGGCGCTTCGTTTTACTCGCTCGTCGTTGGGATGGGATCGTGGATAAGTGAAGTACCACGCGAGAGATCCTGCAGCCTAGCTCAGCTCAGGTCAGCGCCGCGAATGGCAGAGATCGTGCCATCCATTGTCGTACACAGGGTTCATCTAGATGTTGGGTTACGGAAGAGCCACGGCAAAGGTAGATATATATATGGGTTTGTGAGTTTTTTTTTTAATATTGTTTCACCGTTGAGGCGGACGATCGTTGATATCTCTAGAGAGCATATATAGAGAATTTACATAACGCAATGTGGTTATTACGCATACAACCCTGACCCCGGGTTCAAATATCATCTCTCTTAGTATGCTGAGCGAGTTCGCATATCCTAAAAGTCGTTCATTAGCATTTGTTATCACAACCAAGGAGTGGGTTTGTTCCCCAAAGAAAACTTACAGAAATCTTCCTCTCGATCTCGCGCACGCTCCTATCCAACTCCCCAGCAATCATCATCTTCTTATCCGTAGGCAGCAGCGTGTACCGCTCGCACAGATCGCCATCTATGACACCCTTGACCGGGACGTAGTAGCTCCGGTAGATGAGGTGGTCTCTCCCCGCCAACGGCGCATCCTCAGTGCGTAGGTGCTGCTCAAGCGTCTGGAAGAAATCAACGTCCTCCCGGCTGACGAACGGGATCAGGATGGCAATGGTGCCCTGCAGCCCACTCCAGAGAAGGCAGTCGCGTCCACCGGCTACGAGATTCGTCTTTTGGATGCTGGTCGGGATATCATTCGCAAAGTTGTGCGCCATCAGGGCGACGCGGTGGGGTGCGCCCTGGAGGTACTGACGCTCGTGGACCAGGTGGGCGCCGGAGCCCTCCTCATCTGCCTCCTCACTCGCCTTGGCGGGGCAACGCAGGAGCCAGAGGTTACCAAACTTGTCCCCGCCGGCTACTGTCTCGTAATCAACCATAGTCGTGCAGGTTGTCCAGCGCGCAATAGTGTCATCCGCGAAGGGAATGAGCTTGTTCTCTTGGAATTTGTAGACGACGAAAGTGATGCTCTCCTGAACGTCACTGACGATAATGCGGCTACCTTGCGTTTGGAGACCGACAATTAAGGATGCAGCGATCTCAGCCTGTGCCTTACGCAGAAGTTGACGCATTCCCAAGTCGTATATCCGCAGCTCTTTACCGATGCCAACGAGAAGCCTTCCTTGGAACCCGAGAAGTGCAAGCGGAGGCTCTTCAACCTTGGTCTTATGGATAAACTCAATTTCCTTCCCATCTTCATGGAAACGATATACATGGATAAAACCACCCGATGATGAGCGGGGGCTCGCCACCATATCTTTCCCCGTACCCACAACCAAGAATACTTCGTCTTCCTGGCTTGCAAAGGACACAGTTGCCATGCTGACAGCTGCCTCGTTATCTTCGAGGTCGATTTGCTGCAAGACTTTCTTTTCTGTGATAGGGTCCACGATCTGAATGCAGGATGCCCAATGGCCCCTGCCACGAGGATATCCGAATTCTTCGGCAGGCAGAACGGCAGAGTCGCCATTCACGACTGACGGATCTTCTAACAGCTTCTGCTTCGTACTTTTGGAGAGAATATTATTATCGGACTGGATGACGTAAAAGTATGGGTGTTCAGGATGTTTGACAAATCGGCGGGGGGTATAAGACAGTGGGATTGACTGTTGAAGGAGGTTTTCTGTGAGTTTTTCGATTGAGAAGATCCTGAGATATAACAATTAGCTTCATTCAAAACGTTTGGAAGTTATCATGAAATATAATTCATAGTATAGTACTCAGAAGGAACAATTGGATTTTAATAATTAATCCTCATAGTCACGAGGGACGTAAGGTTTTAACGATAAGAAAATCATCATAGTACTGGGAAGGGGGAAGAAAGAAGAGGAGAGAATTGCGTACCGTAAATTTTGCCCTTGGATTCCAACCATTCCCTCAGGGCACTGCTCGCTGCTGAAATTCCAGCCCCACTCAAGTCCGACGTAGTCGAGAGGCGTTAACATGAAGCCCTTCGTGACCGGGTCAGAATATCCAAGCCATGGCCTAGAGCTCAACGCTAGTACTGCCATTTGGCCTTGGACAGAAACTCTGAACAGCTTGGCTGGCTTCGGTCCCAAGAATCGTGTTCTCGTATCGGACAATTCACCAGTGACCTCGTCCAGAACAGTTCTCAGATACACGCCTGAGTAGAGTCCAATGTGAAGATAAAGTGTGGATCCACCAGACGAAGAGTCTGTCATTGCCATGATCGATAGCGACGAAGGCGCCGACGTCAAGGCCTGGACGGACTTGTTTTCAAGAGTGGAATCGGGATCGAGACTGAGAATTCGGACCGTTGAATCATCACATCCGACTGCAAGGAAGTTACTCCTTACACGTCCTTCCGGGACTTCCCCAAGACTCAAGCACGTCACTGTGCCGCTCATCTCACGTTTTTCGTCGTACTCTGCTAAACTTCCATCTGAGTCCATTTCAAAGTAGACAATTTCTCCGGAACTCAGAGCCACGGCGACTTGCTGTGCGTTCGTGGTGGCTGCAACGATCGAGCGGTGCTGTGGTGCAGCCCACTCATTAACACGGCGATCTGCTCGGATGTGTCTGATACCCTTCGGATGCACCTGAATCAAACCATCTTCGCCGAGCTGCTGAACAGCCAAGGTTGTGGCCGAAGAAAGAAACCCGGTATCCGTCACTTCCTCTACAGTTTCACCAATGCTGAGCACAAGTGTGCCGTTGGAGAATGCCAAAATGATATAGGCATCATACTCATCACCCCGAGTAAGTTTTGTGGTCCAAACTGCAGATGGCACACCAGGGAGTTCGGATTCCACGATCTCGTTGACTTCCAATCCATGTTTCAGGGTACGGAAAGTGCTACGAGCCCCTGTGCCACAGATGGAATATATCTGAGGAGCATCTTCTTCTGTCAGGTTCGCAACCTTGCAATCCATGAGAGGATTCATGGAATCGATGCTTTCCACCAGGTTCAGATTTTCTGCTGGGCGAGGGTGGAAATAGACGGGCGTGTATGGCTCCGCTGGATCCGTTGGGAAGTTGTCGCTGATGTATTCAGTCTCGTCATCATCGTCGCCCAGCTTCTCGAATTGGTAGAATTGATGATTTCCAAACTCGCTCGCAACAAACAGGAATCCACTCTTTAGAATGCAGAGGCTTGTTGCGATTGGAACAGTGTCGAAGTATTTAATCTTCAAGCGCCTGACCTCGCCGGTTGGCTGCCCATTGTCATCCTCGATCATTTCGATGGTAATTTTGAAGAGATCTCCATCATCAGACTGAAGAAGGAAGAAGAACGCCCCAGCAGCACCTCTCATTTTGTGCATTACACCGGCGACAATCGACCTCTTCCGTTGAGGATCCTCTGTTGCACCTCTCCGTCTGGGAATAGCAACGCGGAAGGCCTCTTGGTTGGAATGGCGATATGTGATGTTGTCTTCACCACAAACCAAAACTCCACTCGGTCCGTCAGTCCCACCAGGAACTTGAAATAGTATGCTTGCCGTCCGGTCGACGGGGTCTGACCACTTGCGAACAACATGGTTCAGCCCAAGATCAAGCTCGTAGTAGACTAAGGTTTTCTCAATCTCTTCGAACGCCTGACCCGTAGGGTCTTGGTCGGAGTCGCCATAGTCGACTTCGAGGGCAGCGAAAACTGGATTTGCATACCCAACGTCTAGTGCCACCAGAGCAAAAACCAAGGTTTGAGCTTTATGGGCCTCGAGCGGTGACGATATCGTCAGCTCGGCCTGTGAATTGCGGTTCAAGACATAGACAAGTTTGTTCTTCTCAACAGACGCGATGAGACACGCTCTGCCCTTTGGATCGACCGCGAGGTATTGTCCGGGAATCACTCGTCGGACACCAGACTTTCCAAATGTTTCGAGATGAAGTCGGTTAAATCTGTTCTGTGCAGGCACAAATTCAACAATGGTGATGCGGCCAGAGTCGGATCCAATGATTATATAGTCTTTCAGAAATTAGCAAAGAAATCCTTGGAGAAAATTGTGCTAGCTCCATGCACCAGGAGAAGCTGTGGGGCCACTCCAGATTTTGGACTGCGCAACACGCTTCCACGAATCACTAAATGAAGCTTTCATTTGGAGGTGTTTGTTTGACTTACCCTTGTGGCTTCCAGCTAACCTGAAGGCTGCCAATGTCCTGATGATGCCAAACACATCGTGTGTTAAGGCCGTGACAATCTTCCCTTGTGATGGATCGGGTCTATGAAGAGTAAGGCGAGATCCTGATGCAGTTACAATTTGCTGCTCTTTCGTACCAGCGAATTGGCCCAAAATAGCCTGTGTGACCGCCGTTGGAGGTTGTATCGTCAAAGAGTACATGAACATGGACGAGGTGGTCGCCATATTGAATTGCGGTTTGCGCAGCAGGCCGCTGCAGCTTTATAGGTGGTCGTGTATCAGCTCCACAGGTTGGTGGATGGAGTCTTCATTATGGTCGCTGGCAAAGCAGCTTGACGCACAACTGTAAATAGGTCGCGCGTTGAAAAGTTCCTCATAAACTGAGGGCCGTGCGTTGATTGGCTAGAATTATTCGTGGGCTAGCACACCCCGTGGAGCTGGTTCTACACCAAAAGTCGGAGTTTCACATCGGAGTAAATACAATTATTTGGCATTGCACATAAGAATAATTACACCGTGCAGCTACGCAATAAAGAGCAAGGCGTGAAGGGATTGTCCGTGGTTCATTTAGCTATCGCCCCTGCGCGCCTCTTCACTTTTTCTATGGTGTGTGCTCACAAGCGCGGCAGCTTAAGCGCGCCTATATATTTATGTGGCACATGGAGCCGTGGTATGGCAGATTATAGAATGACCTAGAGTCCGAGCCCGACTTTTGTGTGGTGAAGATTGATTTTATTGAATATACAGGCAGGTATTGGTCTACAAACAACCGTCATATAAATACACCTACAATACACTATCCATACCGGCATCTCCCCTTTAAAATCATGCCGCCGCGACCTCCTTCTGTGTCGTCTCGTATCTGGAGGGGTTAGCATTAGGCCAGTAAGTGTCATGGATTGTAGTGCATACCTCTTGCCTCTAAAGCCCCAGATCCCCCAGTTTCCACAGCTGATGTCTTGTGGATCAAGGTCATTGATGTCCCATCTCAAACTTCTGAAGCGATTTTCTCCTGGTGTCATCAATAAATCCACTTCGCCGCCCACGGTTTTATTGACCCATTCGATATCACGATCCATATCAAACTGAGTATATCCAGTGACAAATATAGGAACCTTTGTCTCCAACAACAGAGGGATGGTCTGTTCCCATTCGTGGGTGCTTGCAGGATGTCCTAATCCTGGGTGGAATAACATGAAGCAATCAAAGTATGGATCGTAAGGGTAGAATTGGCCAGCTTCGTGTAGTGTGTGGTAGTATTCAACAAATGTGCTGATCTTCAATGAGTTCGTAATGCGGTCTTCAACAACAGCCCCGAATGGGTTGCTGGGAGTTCGGGCAGGCAAAGGAAATTCATTGTCTCTGTTGGCCATACTTTCAGGGCCGATGAAGACAAGATGAAAGGAGACTCTTGGAAATAAGTGAGTCAGTTGCACCCAGACTTCTCTTGGCAGGGACGACTCGGCACGGGCACCCAGAATGAAGATTCTGACTGGAGGGGGCGCTGGTCGCAACCCCTTAATATCACCACCGCCTCCGGTACGAGCAGGATGTAAGGTATAGCGGAGAGCACTCAAGCTCTTCAACCCCTCATTGGTAAGGCGCCCATCTCTCTTCAGCGAGTAGGGGCTCAGTTCGTGCAGAACGCTGCCAATTGTTGCGGGATACGTCAATAGCCTCGTTGCCTGGCGTAAACTCCTCTCGTCATTGATTGCTGTGAACTCCCTGGAGTATAAAAATGTATCCCAGTTTGTCATATTCACCAGCGCTTCTTCAATTTGATCGCCTGGGTACTCAAATTCCGGGAAAAAGCGACCAGAGCGGAGGTCATGGTCGTCTTCGTTTATCTCGCGGAGGGTGTCGCAAACCTCCAGATGCTTCTCGTAGTCTTCTGCCCAGTGTTCCTCGCAGCATGCAACCGGTATACCACAATCTGGACACTCGAAATTGACATGGGCAGGTGGTGTAGTACCGGTAGACTTTGGGGCGCTCTGCGTGCCATCTGGAACTGATCGCGTTTGTTGATGAGCATGATTTGGACACCATGCATTTTGTTTCATAAAAGCAGCGCGGCGGCGAATTTCTGGAGAAGGCGACTCGGAGAATGGGTGAAACAGGTTGTTTGGAAGTAACAATGGGCGGCCAGCGGTTTCTGGTGCGGGAGTGTATTCTAGGCCCGGTGGAGTCCGGACCTGTACTGGCTCGCTCTTTGGTTTCTGTCCAGCAAAGTCGGTTATCGACTGCAATCTCTTCCCAGATGCTTTCTTAGACGAGCGCTGGGCTGAGGGTCGCTGTGGTGTCGAGTTATTGTATAATCCGGTTGAAATGGATCTCCGCGCTGCTCCGAGGGTTGCGGTCCGCCATAGCTTCAAGCTTGTCGTTGGAAGCCGGGGAGAATTTGTGAGTGCCCCCAGACATCTCTGACAAGTATATGAAGCCGTAGCCATTGTTGGCTAGTTCGAATTATTTATCGAGCGGGCTGGAGCTGAGCAAACCTTCAACTTGATGCATTGATGCTGTCTGTTTAGCCCAATATTTTAAACGAGGCTCTGCCTTACCCATGCTCCTGTATTGTGACTAGCTCACCGCCTTCCACATTGGATATATCCGGTTGCCCCTCCTCCCCTCCTTCACTTCATAGACAAGAAAGCAACAAAATGTTGGAAGTAATTTATGTGACAAGGCATGGCGTAAGGTCTCTTCTAATTGCTTTCACTTCAAATACTGATAATATTGTTACAGTTCCGCTCGAATTGGGTCGTCGACGCCGATACAGGCGTCTACTCAGGGTCCATTCCTTCACCAACTGGAATCGCCAGCGACCCTGCTCTGGCAGGATATGGGGTCGCCCAAGCACGCGAACTTGCAGATCATCTTGTCACCGTGGATCCCCCTATAGATGTCTTTTACTCTTCTCCGTTTTATCGTTGCATTCAAACCATATACCCAACTATTGAAAAGGCCGAGGCACTGAAACCTTCAGTGCCGAAACGCACCGTTCGCGGGGATACAGGGGTGGGGGAGTGGTATGGTACAGCACGATTCGATCATCCTTCGCCAGCCACGCCAGAAGTGTTAAACGGTCTGTTTCCTCTGTATGATCCTCAATACAAGTCATCCATTGTTCCTAGTGTGAACGGAGAGACAATTGACGAGCTGCATGACCGGACAGCGTATGCTCTCCACAAAATTATTGAGCAGAGTGACAAAGATGGAGCCAAGGCAATTCTAATCTGCAGCCATGCGGCGACTATTTTAGCCATTGGGCGAGCGCTGACGGGCAGAATGCCCGAGGATATTGCGGAGCAAGATTTCAATCCATTTACTTGCGGTTTGAGCAAGTTTGTGAGGAAAACAGGATCATCAGCAAGCGGTGAGATCGATTTGTGGGAAGGCCCAGGCACGCAAATACCGAAAATTCCTTGGAGAAACGGAAATGGTGTTTCAGGCGGATGGACATGCGAATTAAATGGGGACTGCTCATTCTTAAGTGGCGGCGAGGAGCGTGGGTGGTAAGTTTCAATCCTATCTCTCTGCACTGTAGTTCTAATGAGGTTTTAGGCGGTTTTCGGGAGACGAATCATTTATGACAACCACCACAAATGGTGCAACGGTTGATGCTGGAACTGGACTAGGTGTGATTGTTGAAGGAAATAAGAACACAGATCGTCAGTCATCGCCACCTGGAGCATCGAGGCTTTAAACCCAGTCATTTGAGCCCACGCCCCAAGTCATGTAATGCTCTCACAGGCCCATGATCAAGCAATACCATAACTATTTTATGGTATCCTAGATTGCTAAAGGGTTGCCCGGTGAAATGGTTGGATACAGGCACGATAGCAGTAGAATGCTGTACGTTGCCGTTGTCTTGCAAAAAAAAATTATAGATACGGATACAGTTGTTCTTGAAAGGCATTCCAGATCTATGCTCTACCCACTACGGTTTGAAACAATACCACCTCTATATATATATACACTATAGATACCATAGAAACTCTAAAATCCAGCAGCCTCTGTTGCCTTTGGAAATGGAGGAGCGTCGAGATTGCTCCTGCAATCTTGTTTCCAATGCTTTGGGGTGAACTTGTCGACAATGGCCTTGAACGTTGCCTTGTTTACTGGTTAGAAAGTCTCTAAATAAGCTGATCAGAACTTACTAAAGTGCAGAAGCTCTCATCTCCGTCCAAATGGTTCCCAGGTAGTGCGCAGCCAGGAATGTACATAGGTTTATCGTTGTACCTGACTCGGACATAGTAGCCATCCAACTTATCTTTCTCGGTATCATTAAGTTCTTCGATCCTCTTCCTGGAGATTCCAGTCTGTGTACTGTTCTGGTTCGCCGCTGCCTTCGAAAACCACCCAAACCAGCTTTGTTTTTTAGAACTTTGTGAGACTGACTGTATGGTATTTGGCGCGATCTGATCCTTTGACGACACTTGGCGCCCTGGTTGATCTGCTCGCTTGAATAGCTCGAGAGCAACGTGGCTCGTATAAGGAGGCCATTTCTCGCCATCAAACGCACCCAAGCTCGTAAGGACAGCCGCAAGAGTAGTATCGTGGCAACCGCTCAAGCCAAGTTTAATATCTTGTTCACCATCTGTTCCTTTGGTAATTGGACCTTGACTTTCCCCATCACGGTCGCCGTTCCTTTCTACATGACCAACCATGCGTTGGCAGATGTCGCCCATTAGCCCTCCAATCCCAAGAGCACGGTATTCCTGAGACTCTTTATATCCACTAAACCATTCTTCGACCCCTATTTTATCTATAATTTCTCTTCCCTTGTCGTCATAGAACTCCTTCGGTAGTAGCGTCTCCGGGCCATGGGCAAGGGTTGAGTTAATGGTGTCCATGATTCCAGATAGTCTCGGGCGTGAGTCTACTGCAACACCTTTGCTTGGATCCGGCATCCACTTTCCAATCTTTTTCGTCAGATATGCCATTTCAGTTGTATCGTTCCAACGATCAGCTGTGCGTTGCGCGAAGGCTCGCGAGAGCATAGCAAATCGCCTGCAGTTTCCATCGTTCGGAAAGAGAGTTTCATCTGACGGATTTCTCGTTATGATTGTTGGGGGAGGAAACGATGCGGAGCGTGTGCCTGATGGGTAGAAGCCCCAGAACGCTTCTTGCAAAGACTCCAAGGCACGAGGTATCGGAGTAGCGCGGAGGTATATCATGTCCCCGTCACTTATAGTGGAGGGCATGAAATTCAATTGATCCACGTACAGATGTCGTAGGCGCTTTCCAAGAGCATTAGTTGTCCTCCTCCCATTATCGGTCAACTCTCCTAGATTGCAAATGGTATCGATTTCCCCGTCTGGCCCTGAAGCTGTGACGGGGTTATCGTCGGGTCCAAATGTCTCGAGACGTCGTTTCCATTCCAAGGTTCCCCATTGGGAGCTTTGGCTATTCAAGGTTGCATGCAGCAACTGTCGCGCTACCGAGCAATATGGCCAGAAAGGCGCAAGGCCAGCGTTTTGAAAGCGGGCGGAGACTGGACTTCGTTCGCCATGGCGTAGTAGGACTTGGACCTGTTGAAGCTTCAGAGAGCTCGGATAGAGCTTTGCAAGTTCCTCGTCCGAGTAAGGTGCTCTGGGGCGTAGAGTTGTCATATCTTTGGAAGGTGTTGATAGTTGCAATTGCACATCTCCTGAGCCGCGAGTCGCGGTGGTTCCCAGCCGGGTGGTCGAGGCTGAGACCCACTTACCCACTTCGGCATTTCGAGGGGCGGTGGTAGCCTTGCGACGGGAAACCCCGTTACCAGACGTACCTTGGCCATTTTGAGGTACTCGAGTACTGAACACTACACAAAAGTTTGAAGATCATCTGCACGGCGTCATCCTCTGAGCGATATCCAGGAGCACATTGTTCATTCCCCGGATGAGATGAACGGAAGCCATATTTGCACAACATGCCGCCGAAAAATATCCGCAAAGGTATTCCACAAATATCCGTCAAGCCAATGGATCTCTCGAGCAACTTTTATTTCTCTCAGTGCGCCCCAGATTCCGAAGCCCGCGCCTTCGGAACGTCCTCATCACAAAAATGAAGACTCGAACACCAACAACAGGCCGCGGTGGTCTACCAATGTGCCAAATGCTGAGACCTCTCGGGCCAAGGCGCATGGAGATTTATTGGAGGAGCTTTTCGTGGATGGGTTGAATAGAACCTCTGGAAACGGGGCCACGGCAACACTGAAACCCAATACCGCGAGTTTGGAACTATACGAACAAGTTGAAAAGTTAATGGAAATGCTCAACGATTCCAGCACGCCAATCCCAGCTATGTGGGCTTTGTTCACACAAATTTGCCCCAAAGCTCGTCCGAAGGGATCTCAAACTCCATATTCATTACACTTTGCCGCCAAATCCCTTCTTCGCAAGCTCCTAGCTGCTCGACAACAACCTGATGTTGCTTCGGGGATACCAACCGTGAGCGAGATCGCTAGAACCTACGCATCTCTGGGCATACTTGAACCTAAAGTGTGGAAGCCTATGTTGGAAACATTCTTTACCAGAGAATCCGCTGAGAAGCTCCATGTTGATGGAGATAGAATTGCCGAAGACCTCCTCGAAACTTGGCGAATAATACTTACCCTTGGGCATAACTCCAGTAAGGCACCTGGTTCATTTATTGATATCGAATCCAGAGCCAAGTGGAGTCCCCCAGCACTTAATCCTACAAGGGTTAGAAGAGCTATGCTAGAGAGGGGAATAGAGCAGTGTTTTGCTCTATTACTTCCAAAATCTCGTAATAAGCTCTTCCACGGCTTGCCCGCAAGTGCCATTATCACATTTGCAATGTTAACTGACAGTCGGTTGACCCACCCCATCCAATTTGCAGCCAACCATCCTTTTATCAAAGCAATTGCAGAGGTGATAGCAATGGCACAAATCACGCCCGGAGAATTGGACCAATATTTTCGAATGCAAAACGTATCCCACGGTGTCGATCTCAACGATAGATGGCCATCTATCATCGAGGAAGCCAGAAGCATTGCCAATGCCCCTGCCCCTTCCATGGAAATCCCTAGGGGCGGCACAGATAAGGCTTTTCGCCGACTCGTCACAAATAAAGAAACTCGCGTGTTTCGGCTTCTGCATCGTGCCTTGGCTGCAAGGGACCTCGATACTGCTGAGGGGCTGTGGTCAGAGGTTCAATCATGGCCATTGGAAAATAATGGGGACGAACAGCATAACATCACACCAGCTGCGCTGCAGTCATCGGCGCCGTCTTCGGAGTTATGCAACCAGTTCATTGCAACCTTCATGGCACTTCACAAAGAGAGAGCTGTTGATGTGTGGAATTTCATGATCCAATCAGGTTTGCATCCTACAGTTCTGACATGGCATGCAATGCTTGAGGGATGCAAAACCTCGAGGGACTCACAGTCACTCTTAGCGATTTGGTCTAGATTGATCGGCTCAGATACAGTTCCCGATGTTGAATGCTGGACTACCCTAATAAGTGGGCTTATGTACTGTGGAGATCTTGAGGGTGGCCTTCGTGCATTCGTCGAAATGCGCAAAGTTTGGGAAAGGGCGGCGAAGCGGCATATTGCTCAGGCCGGGAAGCATATCGATATCAAAAGCCTTGGGGATGTCGATGGGGTTGTCAAACCAACAATAGCCATCGTCAACGCTACGATTGCTGGATTGTTGAGGAAGAACAGAACTGATATTGCCAGCCAAGTCCTTGCTATAGGTGGGGAAATGGGTATCACACCCGACAACATTACCTACAATACCATGTTACGCTCGCTGGTACGGAATAAAGATGAGCGAGCTCTAACAAGTTTGCTCGAACAAATGCAGACGCAGGGAGTCCAGGGTGATGTGGCCACCTTCACTATCATCCTTGAAAACGCTCTTTCAGACGCCAAAAACCAGTCTCCTCAAGATCTTATTGAAATAATAAATAACCTCTTTACGCAAATGGACGCATCGGCAGTGAAGCCAAATCAGCAGACATATGCCGCAATTATCAACAGCGTACTCAGGCGAGCTTCCGACTTCGAATTTATAGCTACTGTCAATTTCGTTATAGCACATATGTCAAGGAAAGGCCTGCAGCCGTCTGCGCACATTCATACCATGCTTGTTGACTTTTACTTCAAGCAGAGCGAGCCCAAACTGGATTTGATTGGCCTGCTCCTGGACCAGATGATAAAGGGGAACGCTTTGCGGGACCACATATTCTGGGACCGGGTTATCGAGGGGTACTGCTATGTTGGCGATACCGTTCGTGCCCTGCATTACCTTCGGCAGACACAAAAGGAAGGATTCATGGCAGGGTATACAGCGCTTGACATGCTGATTCACGCGCTGGTTCGGAACAACGAGATTGACTTAGCCACAGAGTTGGTCAAAAATACGAGGGTTCAACGGGGCGGACCGCCGGCACCTGATGCTCGCGGCGTCGATGGCCAACATCAGTTTTGGAATAGTGCAGCCGAGATGGGGCTCGTGGAAGAGATGACGGTTTAGTGTAGTATATGTACAATATGTATTTGATATAAGAGAACATAATTCATGATACCATACCTCTGACGACGTTCTTGCACATCCTAGACGCCAAATATTTTGTACTCTTATCAAGTGAATGTCCAACGCCAGCTGAAAATTTCTTAAACGTCTGTCATTTTCTCATCCTTCCCTTCGGAGCTTCCGCCCCCAATCATCTCCACCATCTTCTCTAAATCTTGCACCTCCCCCTTTGCAAGTTTCCTCCCTTCGGCTTGCCATTCTCCATCTCCCACCTCGCCGTTCTTCCCTAGTTCCAATCCAACAACCTTTTCCAAGTGTCTCCTCGTCTGCGTCTCAATATACTCTACACGCTGCTTCCGCCAGCTCGTTTCCCCTTGTACTTCCGCGATATTCGGGTCCGCCCTCTTTCCTTCCACTAGGAGCCTTTCTTGTGGCTTCAGCTCCGCCAACAGGGATTTGAGCGCCGGTAGCTGAGAGAGGACGAAGGCGGCGTTGGTGCTGAGCGGCGTATCTCCTGTGCCATCTGTGAGGTCGGCTTTGTTTTCTAAATGCGCAAACACCGGGTACGTGGCTGTTGTATCATTTGTGCTTGGCTCAGATGATCCGGCCGTCTTTGAGGTTTCCGGGACAGACTTTGGAGGAAGCCCACGTAGTGATCGCAAACGATTGATGATGGCTGTGTTCTTCGAAGACTCTGCGGTTAGCAGCCGATTGAGTCTTTGCGCCTCTTGTACTTTGGCACGTTGAAGGCGGATTGTCTCGATAGTTGGCGCGTCGGCTGGGAGTTTGAAGTTCAAGCCCTGTTGAACCCATTAGCTTTCACTCTCACTCTCACTACGCCTACATATCGACATACCTCGTAATGCGGCAGCCTTATCCAGTCTTCTAAATCGTCTGGAATGGCAACAATTGACCGTAAAGCAAACACTTCCATCTTATCAAAGTTCTTGTCGATAGTAGTGCCTAATAAGGTCTCCAGTTTGTGGGCGCCAGCCTCAATCTCAAGCTTCACTTGCGCCTCTAGTTCTACCGATTTTGGATCTGACGGATCGATGTTGAGGCCTAGAGCTTCCGGGGGTGCGGCGGAGAGGCCTTGCTCGACTGCATCTACGGCCTTCCATGCTAATTTATTGATACTATCTATAATATCGTCGAGTAGACTCTATCGAGGTTTGTCAGAGAGCACTTGGAGGGGTAAAATTCGAGATCCAACCCACCACTGGCGTGTGGCGCAAATGCTCCGTCAAGAGCGCCATTTTAGAATTGGTAGACATTCTGCAGGCTAAAGAAATTAACAAGCTTGAAGTGATAAATCCATATCTGAACGAAAGCTCGCTGTTCAATCTGAGCTACAGTATCACGACGTTGATTTGTGTACGCGACCGAGAGTCGCGATGTCAACTATCGATAAGGATGTCTGCCTGAGGCATATATGCGCCAGGGGTCCTCAGGGTTAGTACTTTGGTAGTTCTACGCATGTCCAGACAGGGCCATGAGATTGTGAAATATATCATTGCAGTTGCGTGAAATTATAATCGAACTGTAATATTGTTTGGAAAGCTACACAATTTATAAAATGAATGCAGGCAAAAAAAAGCCATATGCGGATTATCGTAGGGCCCCGCCATACTTCCACTCTACCGTCGTCGTCATTAGTACTGCAATTATCCACGAGTACCTCCCAAGGTTAATCTTAGCCTCCCAACCTACAAATCAACAATCGTTGAGATGTCGATATCGGGCTACAACATCAGAGATACTGTGAAGAAGGGCTTGCAGTCGAAAGGTACAGATGGAAAGCCGAAGGAAAGTTGGCGAGGGGATTTCAAGGGTCGTGAACAAATCGTCAGTATCTAAGTGGCAATTACCCAGTCATTAAGATTTGGATCCTAACTTCTATAGTCGGGTTTGATGGGAAGGGTCAAAGGCCAGACGACTGAGTCCAACGCACCCGGATATGTAGCTCGGCCACTTGGCTCATTGAAAGATCCCAACTCGTTTGGGCCGCCGCCAAAGAAGAACAGTTACTCCCAACAGTCGTCCCCAACAACCCCAATAGGATCTCAAAATGGGCCCTCCGCAGCATATGACCGACAAAGTGCACAAGAATCAGAAGAGCCGAAGGCCCCAGAGCCGTATCGTAGGGATACAACAGGGCTGTCCACTGCTCACCTCCCCCCGCCTCCAGGAAGAAGAGAGAGAGCAGATGGAGGAGCTCCGGCGCCAAAGGCAAAGCCATCCCTCCCGCCGCGGTTACCTCCCAGGCAAAATGAAAACCCAGGCCATTATACACCGCCACCTCCACCGGCATATCATGAAGCTGCGTCCGAACCACCGGCGCATAGGGGACTATTAAATCAAGGTTCTCTCAGCAGGCTCGGCGCTGCAGGTGTAAGTGTCCCGGGATTCGACATCGGACCAAAAACTACCAAACCTGCGCCCAAACCACCACCTCCTATACCTTCTAGAAAGTCGACTCCGGGGGACCAATCACCTTCACATGATACTCAGGTGAACGCCCTGCAGTCTCGCTTTTCCCAGATGAGGACTTCCTCACCCAAAGAGCCAACCGCTCAAGGGACTACCTGGGCCGAAAAACAGTCCGCTTTAAAGACGGCATCCTCGTTCAGGGATAACCCTTCTTCAGTATCTTTCTCAGATGCTCGAAATGCTGCGTCAACATTCAATAATTTTAGAGAACGACATGGCACCCAGGTAGCCTCTGGCCTGAAGTCTGCAAATGCATTGAACTCGAAGTACGGAATTGCCGACAAAGTCGCATCACACAATGCTCCAAGCAAGCAAGCCGAACCAGAGTATGATCACGGCCCAATATTAATGGAGGATAAAACCGCGACTCCAGCTAAGAAGCCGCCTCCACCACCTCCAAAGAAGAAGCCTGGACTAGGTGCGCCTGTCGACAACTCCGGAGGGCCTCCCCCAATACCATTTGCAAGCAAACCAAAGCCTTCAGTAAGTAAATAAATGGATTAGTATAAAGAATTAGACTATTAAATATTGTTCAACGTTCCCAAAATTGTATCAGTCATCTACTTTCCTATAAGGGTGGTAATATTTTATCGGTTGTGGCCCTATTGGCGTCTTTTTCAACTTACAACACCCCTATTTTACCGTAGAAGCTAACGCATATAATAGATTGTACCAAAAGCAGCCCCCAAAATTGAAGATTTCGATCTAGATCTCAAGAAACAATGGTTCGCTAACCAGCCTGTCGTATTCCCACCCGATTCCATAGAGCGAGTTCCTGGGTCTCGGGGGTACAAGTATTCCTCTGGCTGGAGCTCTAACGGCGTGAGAAAAACATGCACTTTCGTTGGCCTGGTAATATACAGTACTCTGGCTTATACAAAGATCCACATAACTTGGGACGCCAGTAACCCGGGTTTGACGGTTAAATCAGAACAGAAGCACTTCCCACCGCCGATTCCTCTATCCAAATCGCAGCTAGACAGCTACCGACAACAGTAAGTCAAAACAAAGCTAGACTTGTGGAACTTGGCGGCTAACTAATAAAGATACTCTGAAAATCTTGCTCACTGGTGTGAACTCCAAATGGGCACCCAAGTCGGCAATGGCGAGTGTTGGACGCTGGCAAATAATGGCCTCACCGCCGTTGCGTCTACTTGCACTGATCGTGGCGAAGAACCATGTATGTCAAGTAAGGGCTATGTGCATGGCGCTCTGATCTATGAAAAGATTGGACGTAAGCATCCTGAACCTCCTGGTGGGGTCCTGGCAGCTGGAGTTGCGAGGGGCGATATCCTTCAATTTTGGAAAGCGCGCCTTGAGGCGAAAGATGGGAGAAGTTGGAAGAGTGCCGGGGCACCGGATCATACTGCTGTGATTACAAGAGTGGAAAACAACGGCGTCATGAAGACCGTTGAGCAGAATATGGGCGGCGTGAAAATTGTTAAAGAGGGGAGCTATGACGTGGATGAGTTGGTGGAAGGTGAAGTGAGAATATTCAGAGCTGCTGGTGTTAACTGGGTAGGCCCGTTGGAAGCAACCTGGCCCTGAAACAATGCGAGTTTTAAGAGTTCAATTATTAACTCTTATGTATCAATAAACCCTTTGACTTGGCGCCTTGGAAACTCATATTCGTCTTATTGGTACTCGTGCCGCCTAAACATCTGAAGAGGAGCTGTACATAACAACAGCGATTACAGCTACTATAATTTAAATAAAGTCGTCCAGTTACTCAGGGCTGCAATCATTAAGCTAGCTACTGGCAAATGGAACCGAAGAGATAGGCTCTACAAGTTTAACTTGCTAGTATTAATCTTGAGTTTTATGTAGCCCCTCTTCAGACTATTAGGCAATGGGAATATCAATGGCCCTTCGAACCTGATAAACTTGTCAAATGCACACGGGTCACAGAGGTTCATATTAATCACGAAGAATGCATCAATGGAATACAATAGTGGTTTTATTTATGCTAAAAAAATGTTAACGAAACTATAGGATATATTTGCCACACAGCTACCACGAACCTGGAGTAATGTACGGACCCTGCTCACATACTGGTGAGTATTGCGGCAGCGTCAAGATCCGCTTCAGTCTCTCTCGCGGTCGCAGCATCATACCTCACAATAATGTTGTAAGTCTGCCTGCAGGTCGGGCAAGTCTTCGGGATACTTCGAGCGAACCACTCATATATGCAAAGCAAATGATATATGTGGCCGCAGGGGAGTTGGCGAATTGAGTTAGTATTTATACTCATAATGCAAATACCGCAGTCGTCCTCATGGATATCTGGATAGGTCCTGGCATCGACGTAAGTGAAGAGCTCGGAATGGTCATGCAGAGCACCTACCTCAAAAACCCTGTCGGATATTGGAACACGGTTGACATCGTCAGTTAATCGACTGATGACAATTTCACTGTCGTGCCTGATTAGCATTTCCAACAAAATGTCCGGGGGAGCGTTGGTGGGGTTCACCTCATATTGAGCAAGCCTAGTTTGGCCCTCCCTCTGGACACGCATCATGACCATAAAGGCGTGGCGACGCTGTAGTATTTCCATCGTGGTGAGAGAAAGGTCCGGCTGTCCATCAGCGGGCATGTCCGACCTTTCCTCGGCGGTCTTGGGAATCCTTGGATGTTGTCGGCACCATGTGCATGATAAATCCCACATGTAGGCGTAATAGGGTAACATATACACGCAGTTGTCATCGCAGGCGGCATGCGGGTGTTTGTGAGTGCCTTCAGCCCAGATCTTATGTTTGTCTCTGCAATGCTTTCGGGTTGCGGTGTGGCCGCAGTTGTGGAAGAAGGTGATGAATACGAAACATTGAACCTGCTCGCCGACGTTCTCCATTTTTGCCGTCTGTCTACGCTGATCTTGTCGAGAGTACGGTATTTGGACGATGTGATCTGAATTGGCTTGTATACTTATTGACATGCGCAAGTGATGTCTTCGGGGTGTCTGGCTGAAAAAAAGGTTGAGTGAGGTGCATGGCTCCCCCCTTAAATATGCCGTAGCCGTATGGCTTCCTGCCATTTACGAAACATTTGATCAAAGGTATTTTGAATATGGTTGTTGTTCATTCGCAGGCTTATACAAAAACAATGGATGTATTGTTTGGCAACAAAGGCGTTTCGAATGCTCCATTCAATGACTTTGTTTCATACGGAATATCCATTATGTCTTAACAAGGCCATTGTTAAAGGCTCGTCTCATGCTCCTTGCTACGTCGTGAGAATAAAGAAAGGTGATGTATGCACAGACTCAGCTACTTAGACAGTGGTCATAACTTTAAACTTCTAGAAGATAGAGAATAATTCTGAGTCGTTCAAAGGATCTCTTGGATAGAATGCTTCAACCTCAAACAGTATGCCGCAGCTTCCACGGCACATATATATGGGCAGCAATCCACCATCAAGCCCATGACAATCCCCAAAAATCTTGTACTTTACCATCGCAGCAGAACAAAAAAAACCTACAATATCCCTGGAGGATATCGAGCCAATAAACAGAAAAATATCGAAGAAAATTCCGTACCTGGGGGCGTCAGAGATTAAACATGTCTCCATATTCCATCCACTGGGTTGAGGACTTGTCCCACAACGATACTCTGGCCCTCACAAAGCTTCTCAGGTTGCCAGAAAGGTCGCAAATTGACGAATACTGGCTTGTAGGGCAAGAGAAGAAGATTGAGTACTTACCAGCCCACTTGAAAAGGTCAAGGGCTCTTATCCCACGCTTGGTAAAAAAGCTTGCCAGCGCCAGCACCAAAGCAATTCTCTGCCCGAGCCATAGGTGCCTTGATCAACAGCTCATCCGCCGATTGTTTCTTACCATAGTCGACGAGTGCACAACCCGAGTTCGTCGTTTTACGGATTCTCCTCCATCAGACAGCGATATAAGGCAGTGGTGGATTCGAGTTAAATCCATCAACTCGCTTTGGACGCAACCAATCCTATATCGCTACCTTTTCAACGGAAACCCAGGCGACCCAGAGTTTGAGTATACCCACAGCGAGTGCGAAGCTTGCATTCTTGCCACAATCGGGGGAAACACGACGATGCTCGCTGATCTACGGATCAGTGCCATCACTCGCAGGACGAACCACGGCTCGATTCCGCGCATCATAAGAATTATCGATGGCTGGCTGTATTGGACAGGAATGTCTGGGACTATCAAAGCTGAATGCGATCCGCTATATTTAAAGGTTAGGAATGCACGCCGAGGAAGGCCAATAACGCAAAGATACGATTTGAACGCAACGCCGGGAACTATCAACGACAACAGGGGAGATCAGAGAATACCTGAATCTACTGATGCAGATATCATTGATTTCTACCTCAACCGACTATCACGAATATCCCCCACGGATCAGAAATCTGGGCGGCCGAATAACGACAGCACTCCCAGTCTCCATCCAGCCTTCCGTGATAACATTGTTTTTGACGCCTCGACTGGTATATACGGCCAACGTCAGGAGGACGGCATTCCTCCAGTCCCGAGGATACCCAGCGTAATACCGGAACCAAAGCGACAGGTTCCCGTGGTCAGCAGCAGATATAGCCATGATGGTTCTGGCGTTGGCTCTTCAAACAATACATCCAAAAAGTCAGAGTGGCGCGCCGACGACTATGCCAAACAGCGTACGGAAGCATATCGCAGACTAGTAGGTGATCCTGAGAGCCCCAAGGTTGACAACAAGAAAACTCATCCACTTACTAACACGGATCACAGGTCACCCGAAACAGCGAGGTCACTCAAGACAGCGAAGAGATGGAGCGGCTCCGACTATGCCCGTGGATATGATGCGATAGCTCGTCACCGTGCCGCGGCATATCGTAAGCTAGAAGGTAGGTCCGGAGGTTCCGAGTTAGGCAGTGTTAGGGAAAGAAGACTGACGAGTGCCAGTGCATCTAGTTCTCATCCCAGTCCGAAACTAACCTGGGAACAATTTAAGGCAACAGTTCATCTGAGTAGCTAAAATAATTAAAAGGAAAATTGGATTGTTCTTCGAGGATTAAACATTACGAGTTTCTCTGGAATGATAGATTCAAAGGGTGGGTATTTATTTTGAAGTAGATGTTGAGTTGTGATTAGTATTCCATCTATAACTGATGTTCCAAGTCCTCCCCTCCACTCTAAGCTCGTTCTCGACTCGATATGTAGTAAACCACGGGCAGCATAAACGGCGCTTTATTCATCAGTCGCTTCGTTCTCGTAAAGCTTAAGCAAAGCTGGCCTGAACTCTGCTACCTTTGCAAAGTCTCCAACCTTACACCTCATGTAGTCAAATGCAACAATAGCGATTTGGTCGTCTGAATTGTCCATTACTGGAATCTTCTGGTATCTTTGACTAAAGTGTGTCAAGAGGATCCTTCTCGCCCCCATCTTCTTCGCGACCCATAGTGCATCCGCTGTCGTGGAATGCTTTTTCGCCACTGCATCACCCTCGAGTTCGTTGTCAAACGTTGCCTCATGGATGAGAACAGTGGCGCCTTTGCCGATCCTTGCGAATTCAGACGACGGTCTGCAATCCCCCGAATATGCCACCGAGAAGCCATTGGGGAATTTGAGAACAACTGCAAGGGCCTGGTGGCAATGCGTTACTTGGCAAGCCACAATAGAGCTTAAGCCATAAGCGTTGATATCTTCACTGTTGAATTTTTCGATCCAAGTATTTTCGTGACTCAACCTAAGGGACTTGACACGCGAATAGCCGAAGTCTTCGACATAAGAATATTCTCTAAGCCATTCAAGCATACCATCTTCAGACGAAACAATAACACCGTTGGACTTTGTTTCCTCGTGTCGGCTAGTTTCTTCATGCCATGCCCTCAGTACTGACACTGTGCCAAGGTGATGGTCAGCATGGAGATGACTGATCCAGATAACTTTCAGGTCTCTGAGAATCTGGGGCATTTCATTGCCAAATACACGCTTCAGCTGGCCCAATGTGTTCTCTCCGCAATCAAACAAGTAGTTCCCTACTCCAGGAACACGTAGTAGTGTAGCAGAGACATTTCGATATTTAGATGGCACAGAAGATCCAGTTCCAAGGGTTATAAGCTCCGCATCTTTGCAGGGTATATCTTCTTGAATCTTGGCGAGCTTGGCCAAATACTCTGGATCGATTATTCTCTTCTGAGCGGCGTGGGAAAGTTCAAGTACTTCTTTATCTAGCCAGTTGGATGCTCCTTTATCCGTTGGGCCTCCCTCTGCACCTCGGAGCTCCAACAGAACTTTAGCTGCATCAAAAGACCTCGGCGTAACTTTAACTTCTTTGGCTTCATCAAGTTGTAGAACATCCTCGACCTGTGCTTTGGTCCAATTGACGGACGTCGATGCGTCGCCGGGAAGGCTATTGTTATATGCCGGAATGGGAAATCGCTCAGAATCGACGAGATGCAACTTTAGCTGTGCTACAGTTGCCGACTCAAAAGCAATGTTATCAGGACAGCAGTCCACCGAGGATATTATGTGCTTCAGGCTGCTATATTTAGCTCTGAAAGCGGCGAGTCTCTCATCTGCAAGGACACCTTCGCCGAGGATCCAGTAAATAGCCTTGACGCCTTCCATGACTTTCTCTGAGGACCACTCTTTTCGGTTGAGTAATCCGTCAATATATTCTGAAGATGGCAGCTCCACGACCGCAAACCCACCCCCCACTCTCTCTGGAGACATAACCATATCTGGTGTTACCGTCTTGCCAGATTCTGTCACGACACTTATTCCCATTGTCAATTCGCGAAAGGATTTACCGGGTTTGACTCCTAGTTCCATTGCGCCTTTAGGATTGAACTTCCCACGTTGGGGATAGTTCTTGGTGATGTAAGATCGAGAGATTGTTGACCGACTTGTAGGAGGTAAATTTTCGATACGAGCACCCGGCCAAGGATTCCGAACCAAAACATCGATGTCTGGCACATACTGATCGCCGCTCGGTAACGGCCCCTTATATTCTTCAATCTTTCCTGCTTCATTTCTTACAAATATAGCCGCAGGCATGTTTACCTCTGAGAGTTTCCGAGATATCAGCGCATCCAGTTGCCAGGTTGAGTCAAACATCTGACCAACGACCCCCTTTCGTATTTGATTATAGCGATTTTCTCTCTGCTCTGCTGTCTCATCCAGCTTGGCGCCATCAAATGTCTTAACGTGCTCATTGCTATATTCAGAGGTCTGATCCCCAGAGATCTCTTCGTGGCTCCTCTTTCTCGCATGGTGAGTGAGCCCCTCGTCTGGCACTACGTCCATAGCCCAGACTTGAATGTTGTTATCGGACCAGGAAGGAGCGGAGACGTCAGCAGCGGAAGCAAAGTCTTGTGACTCAATAATATCCAGCGGCATTCCTTTTCTGAAAATAAATCTTCGAGCGGTCGCTAACAAATGGTTCAAATTCTCGGGTCCGTAAATTTTTACTCTCTTTGGTGCTTCATCGGTTGAATCTCCTAGTCTGCGTTTCTTTACTTTGCCGGGATTCTCCTTTATAGCAGCAGCCTTGGTGATCAAGACATCGGCTACAGTTAGAATCATTCCGAGAAGTCCGCCATTGTTTTGCCAACTTGTTTTTCCCGTGAGTAACACATCCTCCAACTTTGCCAGCCCAATCTTCCGCTGCATGCATGCCCTTTGCGTTCCCTCGCTGACATTCCCAATGATATAACGCTTATTATCAAAATGCAAAAGTAGTGTCGTACCAGGAGTGTCCGCTGTGGGAGTCGTGATAACCTGCACGAAGCTGCGCATTATTTCGGACTTGCTTCGTAGGTTGGGTAATGAAAATTGGTTCTGATGTTGCAGTCTTTTTGTGGGAGTTGAAAGGAACTTCTTCAGGGTTGAATCAAGAACAAGCCAGTGACTAAGCTTTGTCCTTTCAAGGTGTGGGCCTTCGATAAGCTGGTGGGAATAAATATCTCTGCGGCGGCTCTTGAATGGTATTTGTCGAGTTGGTGATATCCTCCAAACTTTCTTCTTGTGTGATTTGGTTAGCTGTAGAGCTTTCTTGTAACCAGGATGCGTCTTTGGTATAGAGAGTGTTTGTTGTGTGGGCCCGACTTCATTCCGCAGATTTCCTAGTACTGGCTGCAACACAGAAAAAAACCGACTCATGAATGCTCATCTCACTTAACAGCTCCTTCATTGGCGTCGAGCTGCTTGGTTTTGACTGTTCTTAAATTGGATCTACAGTATGTCGGGACAATATTTTGAGGCAAGGCTGATGAGTCAGCAAGTTGTCGCAAGGCTGAATAGCTCATTCACATTAATTAAGGGTGTGGTATTTCACGGTATGGGAGCAACTTGTAATTCCAAAATATGCTTGCACTAATATAATATAGATCGGGATATTGCCGTGTTTGAAATATTTATTGGGGTATGCTGTTGCATTTGGGATTGAAACAAAATTTATGTTGCTTGGTGTGAACGTATACAGCTAATACCAAAATCATCGAGGGGGCATTTTCATTGTATTGGAGAATATCAGGCTACCAAATGGCGCATCATCTCCAACTCGTTGGGATGTGATGCAATAGAACCAGCTTCCCAATAACCATTCATTAAATATACGATCTAGACCTTGGTGCCGACAAGACCGTGCTTCCAGACAGTGATGTAGGGGGTGGTACCATCCTCGCGGTAGTTCATGAGGGCAACCCTATGGTATAAGTCAGCACTCCAGTCGCTTGGTATGGAATTGGTATGGAATAGATATATGACTTACATTCCATCAGGGTTCATAGACTCGCCGATGTAGAAATCGTAGTCCTTGAAGTTACCGATGACCTTCTTGGCGAATCCTTGAGCGCCCTTCTCGAAAGCCGCAATTTCCTCGTCAGAAGAGCCCTTCTTCTTTAAAGCCTCCTTGATGGCCTTCATGTAACCTGGAGCAATGTTAGTAACTAGGATATGTCTTAGCGCCCGGAATGAAAAGAGCATACCCTTAAGATGGGAGACGTAAGACTTCTTGTCAAACTGGGTGGACTGGAGACGGAAAGAGTTGACAACGTTGTTGACCTGGACAGCTCCATCCTCAACACCCTCCTCGGCCTCCTCAGCGGAAGCGTTGGCACCAGTGTCTATTCGATTGTGTCAGTTGGAGAGCCGTAATGTATGCATCGAACGTTCAGGTTGTACATACTGACTTGGACAGCGCCCTCGGTGATCATCGCACAGTCAACCTCGTAGACGATTCCATCAACCTCCTTGGGTTCAAAACTATCCGAGATGATCTCGTCGCCCGAGATGATATCCTATAGGAGACGTATTAGCGGTCTGAGTCGCAACCAGTCGGGTAGATAATGAGAGCGGGGTGAAAGTTGCCCCTCTACTGGCTAATTTGCCTCATGGGAGCCCACGAACCGTGTAAATAATCATTTTGGCGGTGACGTTTCGAAGTCAAAGGTTGCGATAAGAAGAACGGAAGAAGCTGATGTTTTGCGAAGTCCAAATTATGAAACCAACATTGGAGGGGGAGGAGAAAACTCGTGGTGGCCTTGAATCCTCAGTGTTGGTGGGGTCAATTGACACTAGAACAAAACAAGTTAGTATCCTTAAGGCTAAAAATTCTGTCAGCTTCGGGGTGTGAGAGACTTCAGCCACGGTGGCGTGGTAGTGATACATACATGTACTAGCCACACAACCTTCAGTCACATGATTTATAGCTTTTAAGTGGGACGTTTGGCAAACTTATACTTACTTCAAGAGAGAAACATACTCTTCTCAAAGAACAGTTGAGTGACGATTGCCACTTTTTACTTTCTTTAGCAGTAGAAACACGTGTGTATATCACTGCAGACCAAGAAGCTAGTTTACGTAAGGAGACTTAGGTCCATCGGTGCCCATCGATCCAACGCGGCACTTCCGGATGCGCAGATCTAACCGAGATTATTCGACGTTGGTGCCATAAACGGCGGAGAAGGAGTGAGGCAACATCCCTCAGACTGTCAGCAACACGACCTCCAAGTTTGCTCGAGTTGTCGCCCGTCGTGTGAACCACGATAACTGCATTGACAATGACGAGCGCTATGGCAAACATGTCGTCGATGTCGACCAAGTCGAACAATTCATACTTATCCGACCTTCCGCCCCTTCCGTCATATACACTCTCCCCCGTCCAGCCGCTCGTTCCATACATTTCCGACTTCTACCTCTCGCTGTTGGCGCCATTCGCGGCTTACTGGGTCCTTTCGATATTCTTCCATTACATCGATGTGATGGACATATGGCCTCAGTATAGGCTCCATACGCCAGCTGAGATCTTGAAGCGCAACCATGTATCCCGCTACGAAGTTGCCCGAGACGTTATTGTCCAGCAGATCATACAAACAGCTGTTGGGGCAATCCTGGGCCTGACCGAACCCGAGGAAATGGCAGGAAAGGAAGAATATGATATTGCCATGTGGGCAAGGCGTATACGGATTGCTCAAAGGGCGTTACCACAGCTGTTGGGGGCCATTGGACTGAATGCGGCGGCCATCTCAAAGAATGTTGCCAGCTCCTACCCGCTGCTCGCAGGCGCAATAGCCGGCGGAAAATACCCTTGGCTGACTACTGGCATCGACGTTGTCAGCGGTGCTCCGGTACCGGCGTTTGCGAGATGGGAGATACTGGCTTCGAAGACAATCTACTGGGCTGTTGTCCCTGTAGTGCAGTTCCTCGTTGCCATTGCCATTGTGGATACATGGCAGTACTTTTTGCACCGCGCCATGCACATGAATAAGTGGCTTTACAGTACGCTGCTGTCCCTTTTCCCTTTTAATGAAGCCTCATTTGCTGACACCTTATAGCTACATTCCATGCTCGTCACCACCGCCTATATGTCCCCTATGCGTATGGTGCACTCTACAACCACCCAGTCGAGGGTTTCCTGCTGGATACTCTAGGTGCGAGCATCGCTTACAAGCTTGCATTCATGACCCCGCGACAAGGGATGTGCTTCTTCGTCGGGTCAACTCTCAAGACCGTCGATGACCACTGTGGATATTCCCTGCCCTGGGACCCTCTTCAGCACATCACAAGCAACAATGCTGGATACCACGACATCCACCACCAGAGCTGGGGTATCAAGACAAACTTCAGCCAGCCATTCTTTACATTCTGGGATCGAATATTAGGCACAGTCTGGAACGGAGGAGACGTCAAGTCTCGTTACGAGAGGTCTGCGAAGGCCGCCGAAGTGCTTGTCAACGCCGACAAGGTACCGCCGAAGCGAAAATAATAATACTTACTCTATAATTCTTTTGTAGCCTGTTGATGTAATTTTTTTGGGGCGTGGCGCACGGGATGGTTGGGATGCGGCCTTGGATTGCTGGAGGTTTGGCGTCATACGGGCACCACTCTATGGACGCTGTATGAATATAGATGATCTTGACTGCAGGACAGGAAGGTTCTAGTTGCAGGTTGGTTTAAGAGCCCTTACTAATTTTAATTACATGATGCTTCTTTAGAACATGGTTGTTTGGAATACATTACAGGAAAAATTCCCACTTCTTCATACGAAATACAAGCACATTATTGGAGTCTTTCTTCATGAACCCCCCTGAGTCAGACATGCAGCTGCGGCTGAGGTGCCATTGAAGATACTGACATACTACTCTACTTGATGTTATGAATTATATTGTATGTACAGACGACTCCCATTGTCAGATATTCTCAGCCCTACCTTGATCTTGATCTACGATAGAGAGAGATAAGATAGAGGAAGATGAAGATGGGACTTGGCAGGACAGGGTCCTGTAGTTTCTCTCCCTCGACGATGTTCTTGTTCAATCAGGTCAGTTTCGTACAGCACTCTAGCGAGGGGAGCTCTTGTCAATCAGTCAACTCCTGCATTGGTTTCATGCATCCGACACGTTACTTGCAGCTCACTGCCTTCACTTCCTGCACCTCCTGCACGTCCATCGTAGAGTAACATCCATTCAATATTGCGGAGAATATGCAAGAATATGCGTTGTCTGTGTCTCGTCTCATTGCGATGGGCGCGTCCATTCCGTCCACCCCGTCCATCCCGTCCATCCCGTCCACCTCTTTGTGGCCTGGTTGAGTTGTGTTTAGCTCTAACTGGATCCTGCTTTTGGACGCGTCTTCGCCAAGCGCCAATCACTATTCCCCATCTCATTTCAATTCTGCAATATCGTGCCAATCAACCAACCACCACGACGACGCTTGCGGGAGCTAGCTTCTCTCTAGTCGCGCTCACGCTCTCCATCTTCCAAGTCCCATTGGAAGTCTCCCCCAATAGATTGCTCGTCAGGGGATTAATGGGGATTAATCTAATATTACAGGTCCACCATCATCGTCACCGAATATCTATGGTTGAGACATTCTTCCTAGTAGAGCTGAAGTAAAACGCCTTCGGTTTGGTTAGCCCAAATGTTATAACTGATGCATTGTGCCCACCTTCTCGGCGCGTACTGAACAATGCGACACCCCATTAAACCCGGCACATCTCTAACCTCCCCCCAGCCCACATATATCCTACTCGAATATATTCCTTGTCGAGTCCCTCTTAAAACAATCAATATAAGCGCCGTGCATCAGGTATCGTCGATCACCCCACTACCCGCCATACATTTCATGCCGAGTAAATCAAGGGTTACAGCAACCGCTCCGACTGGCCAACCCAAAAAGTTCCCAGACACGGATATCTCTAAATCGCACAACTGCCTCGTCTCAGGACGACCTCGCGGCTGCTGGTACGCAAGCCGACTTTAAACTGAACGGTGACGGAACACATCTCAGATAGAGACAAAAGAATATATCCAAGTAGAGTTTGGAGGGGTTTGGCACTTTATCGGGATTCGAACACGATGGCGCACCATTGATGATTTAATATCTACGAGTCCCTGGGCCTTGTGAAGAACCCATTGTTTGACGCATCAAAAACTATTAGAGTTGGGGTTGGCCCTTTTTACCGTCGTTCTTTCACTTCGCCCACAATGGATCCAACTACGACTCTCATGACTTTTATGCTGTAAGTCGCCCATTATGAGTTTCTCCAAGCAACATCCATGGTTTAATTTTACACGTTGATCGGCGTCGCTCATGGGTAGTTGCATGAAAGTGGGACGCACTGAACCCTCATGACGATTTATTAAGCACAAATTTTGAGATGTGTTATGGATCCTGTATCACCTTCGCATGCAGGGCGTTTCTCCACTTGTCGTCTGCTTTTTTGAATCATGTTACACAAAGATCTTCTGTGGATATCATCTAATATGTTTATAGCCAGACAACCTCCCATGCACGATCTGTGCAACTCATCGGATCATGGGACAACTTCACCAAACGGTATCCGATGGAAAAGGATGCCAGGCGTGGACATAGGGAATGGAGAGGCTGCTATTCTTTCAAAGACATTACCTGCGATGGCGACTCTGCGAACCTCGCAAAACGTAATGGTGGGCTGAAGATGGGGCATACATACTATTACTATGTAAGAGCCTCACAGATGAATCAGGCCTTGGGTTATCAACGTTTGCTGATTTGACCAACAGTATGAAATAGATGACGGCACCGAGATCCATGATCCCACACGGCCGTTTACCACCGTATGCCAGTATCTACCTGGGCAACCTGTCAACTTTTTGTGGGTTCCAGTCGAAGAGAGTCCATTGAGGGAAAGAAGTGCATCAGTAGGCGCAACAGGCACGGATATCAAGACTATGAACCCCGCAGACAAGTATTTGACCCCGCGGGCGCCACCTCCGACGCCGAAGACATTGCCGCGGCTAAACACTTCTCCTGGTGTGATCGCCCGAAATAGAGGTGCAAGGTCAACGTCTCCTGTCCCTCGATCACCCTGGTCTGCTAGAGTTCTCTTTGGACTTAAATCTCCTGTTTCTGCGGCACCAAACAATGATCGCCGGCCTCTACTCTCACCTTCAAACGGCCATGAAGGTGATGCTCACATCAGCTACCCGACATTGGTAAGCAGCACGCTGCATACACGAACAGCGGCCCTGTCTGATAAAACAAGCCCAGGAGAATCGGCATCGCCTTCTACCAGGAAACCGGCTCTGAGAGGTCCAGCACGTTCCTCTGTCCATCCAGATACGAGCTCAGTCTCGTCACCTTTTATAGCCATCCCCCACGATAGCTTCGAAGACGAGTTTGAAGACGACGACAATTTCGCCAGCTCATCACAACAGCCCATTGACGATGATGAGAAGTCGTCCATCACTTCCCTCTCGCCCCCGCCCCTGAAACGGGAGTTTCTCACCCTACAACACCTCACCATTGCCGACGCAGAAGCAAAACCCCTCCCAATGCTTCCCGAAGACGCCTCGCCTTCAATGGTACCATCGCCCCTCCACATCCTACCCCAACCCGTCTCTTTCGACGAAAGAATGAATCCCAAATCCCACTTCTCAATCGATAGCCTCGCAACAAGCCTCGCATCACCCGTCGGGAGCCACTTTGACAGCTCAAGCCCATCAGCCTATGATTCCAATGACGAATACGTCGTTACAGACGATGGTTTCGATTTTGGCTTTTCGACACCGAAGCCTGTCGTCCTTGAAGGCGCGGAAAGGGAGACCCAGACGGGCAATTTCTATGGATACAGTCTGCCGCTTGGCCACGCTGATGATGCTCTGGATAAACATAATCGCTTGGGGACTGTTACACTTGATGATACTGGCGCGAGAACTTCATTCGGGTCGCCGGTATTCCAGTCCAACTCCCCGGCATCGGCGGATACCGGGACTGTTACGGCGCTTGATGAGCTACTCGATGAACTGGGATATCTCGGGGATTTTATCTCTGGGGATTAAAAGATTCTCAAGCTCCAACATTTCGCCCCTGTTCGGAACGAACCACGTCGAGTGTGGGGGGAATATCAGTATTCATGACTGTTTGACACCAGATGTCCTGCAACATTTTTGGACTTGCGAGCCTATTCCACCTTTTGTAATACGGCAATTACGGCTCTACCTTGATGTATATATTTCACTTCTTTGAATTCGGAAGGGGCGCCAGGAACTGTCTATATTCGATAGACGGAGGGGTTAAGGGGTAAACCGCAGCGCTATAAGGCGACTGCATACGACATAATGATACCATAACATGTACATAGAGGTACGAATGATGCTTATAAGGCTTCTAACGCATAAATGTAACAATTGAACTATCTTGGAGGTTTCCAGATCGATGCTTTTCACCCCCTATATACATAATATACATCACGTGATGCACTTATGGTCCGCACCCTGCCGTAGATAAGCGCATCTGCGTTATCGGATTAGTCCAGGGTCCAATCCAGCAAATATTCCAAAACCGAAGCTTCAGAGTCACCAATTTTGTTGATTGCTACAATTGACATTTATAATTCACCCGAACAAAAGCACCGAAGATTGCGCTGTTGGAATTGTATACTTGGGAGGCTCGATTGACCAGAGTCGGGAAAGAAAGCGGTCTGAGCGGTGTGGGCGTCTGACGGAGTCATATTGCTACCAGAGAGGTAAGATAGCAATCCTCTGATAGACCAGATCGAAACTGACATGCCCAAGCCTTATTTCGAATAATCCGCACCGCACCCCGTCAACCAGACTCCCAATGTCGGCAGCGCTCCCGGGGAACAGGGCACTCCCCGCCTCGCAATATGATCTCTCCACCTACTGGGGCCGCGTGAAGCACGCAGCAGAGATCTCAGATCCTAGGTGAGGAAAGAAAAGGGGGGCGGATTGTACGTGGTTTTTCATGGACAATAAACCCCGGGCCAGAGACGGGGCTTTGGAGTCGGGAGACTATGGACGACCTGGGAGAGAATATTGGCTGACGGTGTGTTTGTTGTAGGATGTTGTTGATAACGAAGAAGGGATTGGAGGACTCGAAGGAGCTGATTGCGAGTTATAAGTTGGGCAAGATTGCGCAGATGTCGCCGGAGCTGTGGCATGCGAAGAAGGTGGTGGATGCGACGATACATCCTGGTGCGTTGCTTTCTTGAAGACTTTCTACAACACCAACGGGAATATACTGACATGCCGCAGATACGGGTGAACCAGTGATGCTGCCCTTCCGAATGTCCTCCTTCGTCCTATCCAACCTGATCGTCACAGCCGGCATGCTAACTCCTGGCCTTGGTGTACGTTTCCCTGCTCCCCTCCCCTATTCCAACCATCACTAACCCCCCCCCCAGACGACCGGCACCCTCCTCTGGCAAATAACCAACCAATCCCTCAACGTCGCCATCAACAACGCCAACGCCAACAAATCCACCCCCCTCCCCACCTCCAAAATCATCCAATCCTACCTCCTCGCCGTCAGCGCCTCCTGCTCCGTCGCCCTAGGCCTCAACGCCCTCGTACCGCGCCTAAAGCGCGTTTCCCCCGGCACAAAAATGGTCCTAGGGCGACTCGTCCCCTTCGCCGCCGTCGCGAGTGCCGGGGCCCTAAACGTCTTCCTCATGCGCGGCGAGGAGATCCGACAGGGCATCGACGTATACCCCGCTCTCTCAGCGGAGGAAAAGGCAGAGGGGAAATCAGAATCCGATCTCGTCTCGCTGGGGAAGAGCAGGAAAGCGGCTACGATCGCGGTGAGCGAGACGGCGTTCTCGCGCGTGCTGAATAGCTCGCCTGTGATGGTTATCCCGGCGTTGGCGCTGGTGAGGCTGCAGAAGATGGCGTGGCTGAGGAATAGCCCAAGGTTGGTGTTGCCGGTGAATTTGGGGCTGATTTTGACGACGAGTTTGGCGGCGTTGCCGTTTGCGTTGGGGGCGTTTCCGCAGAGGGAGGCGGTGAGGGATAGTACGCTTGAGCCGGAGTTTCATGGGAAGGGGGGGAGTGGGGGGATGG
>JPKC01002156.1:0-18052 GCA_000750925.1 Pseudogymnoascus sp. VKM F-4518 (FW-2643) | reverse complement strand
CTTCAGACGAGTAAACTCGTCTACGGATCTTCTTTTTTTGCAATTTTTTTTAAAAATTATATTTTGTTATTTATTGGTAGCGAAGATGAAGGGACGTTATGGTGGTCGAGCGACAGGCAGTATTAATTAAATAAGCGAAAATATTCACCTATTGAGGCATTTCACAATCGTACCATCTATAATATAACTTATAAATAACATGTTCTAAATAATTTCTAAAGTTCATTCACATACCTTAATATTAAGTAAAACCTAACACAAGAATGCCCTTTCCCGAAACTAAGGCAGAAGCCCATAATCGGTCAATAGCTGGTAAATCCAGCACGCATCTCCTTCTGGATCTTGTAAAATCCAATAGGCTTTCACCTTATTAAGCCAGCCTAAAGCAAAGGACTGAACATTAAAAGTTATCTGGCTTAGCTCATCTCTAATCCATTCATCCCAATCTACTGCAAGATTAATTTGGGATCGTGATGTATCTGAATTCCATTCGTTGGATATAATGACAAGTTGCGCGCGGATCTGGTTTGGGATTGCAGCTAAAATGTCCGTTGACATTTCGATGGTTTAGGTAATTGATTACAGCAATTGCCTTAGGTATAAGTTAATATTACACTAGAAAAATACTTAAAAGAATTCCATCTTCCTTAGAGGCATCCCCTCCTCATCCCAGGTTTCAGGAAGGAAATTCTCCCCAATGACTCCCAAACATGTACTAATTTTAGGATTATAGATGTCATCAACAAGGGACGAGTCGACATCTAGAAGCTCTCTTGGAAAACGATCTGTTTTTCTTGTAGCAAATCTTGCGACCTCCTTTCGAGCTTCCTCGTGGCGAGATTTTATTTCCAAGGCCTGATTTTCTTGACACCCTTCTGCACAATAGCTAGTGCGGCAGTGGCTCTGTTCAACAAGTGCGCGAGTAATGACCATCTCTTCAAGCTTTGTAATATCGCGTACTAAGGTGAAGAGCGTCTCAAAATGGGCCTGGATGAGAATCATATAGTTAAACCGCATTTTCTTTAGCGTTTTACTATGCCGCCGGAGGAAGCTTTCTACACTCTCAAGCGTGAGAGTGCACCATTCCAGATCAATACTCTCCAATTGGTCACTTGATATTGCTTCTAAGATAGGAGAAAGTTCCAAGGGGGAAGGCTCTATATTCTCCTTGGTGTAGATTCGTAGATGTCGCAAATGTGGAAGGCCACTGAGGAGCACAGCGGCAAGGTTTTCGCGGTAGATATCGGTAAACCCAGGTATATTCCAAGTCCTAGTTCGCATTGGAAGGGTTAGAGAAGAAAGGTTTCGCAGAGCGGGGAGAGATGCTTTAATAACGCTAGGGTCCAATGTAGTAAAGTCGTCGACTTGGTGGAAGAAAAAATCTTCCTTGAGTACTAGAGTAGAAAGGCTGGGAATTGTTGTTCTTGCTGCGGCTTGCAGAAACCTGTCGAGGGCACGGCCATTCTTGAAGGGATCTGGTTCTAAAATTTGAATTTTGACTATTGCGTTGACACTGGTCTTTCGAGCATTATCGCTCCAGTTGCACAACTGGACCTCAGTCACACTAGTAAGCCTCTGGAGTAGCGCTGAAAGGATATCGATATCCTTCTTCTCATGGATAAATTTATTATACTCCTCGATGATTTGGCCATGTTCTTTGTACGCGCTAAAGAGAGTCTCGGGAGTCCAACCGAGCTGTTTAAGGCCGTCTGAAATCGCGGTCTCCGGAAAATCAGCCACAGTTGCACTCTGAAAGGCCTCACTAGTAATTGTTGAGCGGTCTACACCTCGAATAATACCTCGCCTGAAGCGAAATCGGGGTTGATGCTGAGCACTGAAAGTACTGATGAATCCTCGTGGTTCTGGAGCTCCGGTTTGTAACATGCCATCCTGAATCAACAGAGTTGTCACATGCCGGTTGAGGCGAGCAGATTCCGAGATTGTGGCGAGTCTGATACATTGTTAAGAGGGCAATTGCAAGTATGATATAAGGGAGTAAGGGAGGTAGCGTACCTGTTAAGATCTTCCGGCCCTAGCCAGAATGCGAGGCAAGAAAATAACAGTGGTGTCGCGCGGGCGTCAAGCTCCTTACACACAAGTGAGAGCGCTTTGATGTCTGAAGTAGGAAGCTCTGAGAAGATTTGTTGAATGACTTCGTTTGGAAGTTTCTGGAAATACATGTTCGTCGAATTGTAGATTAAGGTTAACACTTGCTTGTGTAGAAGTGATGTCTCTTATTATACAGAAACACTCCTTGGCCAACCCTTGGCCAATAACTCTCCGTTTCGGGTAAGTGTAAAATGTAATATACTTCTTTCGGACTAGTTTATTATCTAGTTGCCTCGTCCCGTTCTCTGCCTCACGAATTGTAACTATGAACAGTGCCGTAGTAGATAGAGTACCGTAATGGATATAGCTGCACATTTTGATCTCCCTGCAATCCCGTGCATATTCCTCCTTCAGTATGGGAGAACTGGTACAATGGTAGCTTCAATCTCTGCATTCTAGTCACGATTTCCTCTGCCTCGTAATCATTTTTTACTATAAGAATAATGAAACGCAATTAATTATAGATCTATTTGATTTACACTTTACATTTCAATACTCACCCTTCCCCAAACTTGATCGCCGGACACCTGTTTGTGCCTTTAAACCCAGCTCGTTCATCTCAGCGAGAGAAGTAACCCCTGTCTCATCTATCCTATGGGAGCCTTGCGAGTACTCTTGCTGCTGCGCCTTGCCCTGAAAACATCACAGATAGGTTGCCAGCCTTGCTAATACTATTTTCTCTGTCGCCCTTTCGCTCTTTTGTCCTTCTCTCTATAACTTTAGGACACGCTCTAAACGGTGCCTGTTGGTCTTCTGCGCCTATTCTCCCTGCTCTCTAGACCAGGGAGGAAGTCTCCCATCGCCTGCTTCTCTAATACTGTGCATTCTCAATACTCGCTGTGTACTTCACATTCGCAGCTAGACGCCGTTAGTTCTCGGTATCCTCAATAAACAGCTCCATCCAGTCTGCTACGCCCCTTCTTCTTGTCAACATGTCCTCTCATCGTTATTACTGGTTCTGCTTATGCGTCATGGCTCTCCTGATCACCTACGCCTCTGCCCGCGCGCCTTCCGAAGACACACCCATTGATCAGATTGTCTCTTGCGTATACCCTATGAGTGGACAGTACGGATTCTT
Organism: Pseudogymnoascus sp. VKM F-4518 (FW-2643); assembly: GCA_000750925.1. NCBI lineage: Eukaryota > Fungi > Ascomycota > Leotiomycetes > Thelebolales > Thelebolaceae > Pseudogymnoascus > Pseudogymnoascus sp. VKM F-4518 (FW-2643). The sequence continues at coordinate 14,865 of JPKC01002156.1, read as the reverse complement.
ACCTCGGCTCCTTTTCTACGCCTCTCTCATCTTTGCTTTTACTATAAGACGCTCGGGGTGGTTTACCAGCATCGTCCTTGGATTAGCCATGTCATACAGCGCCACTGCGTTTGTCCACATCATTGTCATCTACGCGACACTCGGGCGGAGTCCACCTATCCTCGACCTAGACGTGCTCGGTATCAACTTGCTAGCTGCAGTAGGCGTGAGCATGCACCCGGCTCTACTTGTCTTACGGCAGCGTTACAAGAGTCCGGCAGTGCAGGTAGTTGTCGGATGTTGGTGGTACATAATGTTACTCCTAGGCATCCTAATGACGCTTCTCCTCAACAGCTTCAAGAATCTCCGACATAATAGCAACTCGGAGGTGGCGTGCTACTTGTCGGACAACACTCTGCTCACTAGCCTCGCACAGCTGAATGGTACCCGTGACCTTGAATGCATATACGACTGCTTCCTTACACGCAACTCTGTCCTAAAGACTCAAGATGCGGTAACGGTAATGTGGGGTAATCCTACGAATGACAAAATGGTTAATTCGGGATTAACGATTGGAGCTGCCCTCTCGAGCCTTATGTTTGTTCTTGGGTCTAATATGCGGACATATCCTAGGATATTTAAACGACTACGTGCCTTCTTGCTATTCAAACCTGTGTACTCGGTGCACAATCAGGACAAACATGCGATCATGACGCCAATAGTGTGCATTTGTTTAATCTCTATTGCGCCATGGGTAATTATGACCGAGTACTCACTCCGGAGCATCCCCGTCGAAGAGATGTCTTCTGCCATTGGGCAGTGGGGGCCTTGGGTAGCTGTGTTGTTTTCTATTATAGGAGGAGCTATCTACCATGTACTCGAGAAACCTAAGGATGGCGAAGAAACATCAGAGCCAGGTGTCAATACCCAGGCAGATTATGTGATGTCCGGCGCGTTAATCGAGCCCCGTGACAATATTCCATTGGGTGATTTGTGTGATCTAGGCAGGGGAGACGATACACACATACTCGGCGACGTCGAGATAGATCTTGGCGCCTGTAGAATCATATCTGAGTCAGAGTGCTGAAAAGCGCACTCTGCTTTCCGTCTCATGATATACTGTTATATATATGCCTTCTGAGTTAATTTATCATAAACCAGATCCTACGAGCCTAATATGAATAAACCTCTTTCCCTCATCCCTCAAAACTCGAGCCCAACCTACAACCACCCACTCCCTACCAAACAGTAACTGAAATCGGCCCCGTCGGCGGCCTCTCCGGCTCCTTACACGTCACCACCTCCACCGCCGTCGCACACCCCGTCTGACATGTCGGACAGTGCGCCACCGTCACCGTCGGCGTGCTCTGGCAACACGCATCCGCACACGGCACCGTCGACGTCTCGAGGATAATGCCCTCCGGGTGCGGGCCACACGTCGCGGAGTTGAAGAGGGGGCAGTAGTTGATGCTGGCCGTCTCGGTGGCTGTGTAGCAGCTGTGCGGAGCCTGATTGAGCTCGGTGATTGTGCTGGTGATGGCCTGGTGACGGCGGGTGTAGGTTGTGGTGTGGATTTTGGTGACGGTTGTTGGGCCGCAGGTTTGCGGGGGGCCGACGATGACGGTGCGGGAGACGGAGCCGAGGGATTGGGAGAGTGTGGTGCTGTGTGGAAGTTAGTAGGGTGGTTTTGCGAAGGGGAAGGTTGGGGGGGGGGTTGGGAGGATATATATACCTGATTACACCAGCTGCCAGGAGGAGGAAAGAAAGCTTGGCCATGTCGATGGTGGTTATGATACACAGATAGTAGACAAAGTGAGTAACTGTTTAGGAACTGGATCGACAGAGATCTTCAAGCAAGGGAGAGGTAAAGTATTTAAATAAGGAAAGCGGGGACGGACAATATCGGAGAAGTGGTATTGCCTTGCGTTCGTTCCCCTAATATATCTCCGAAGAGGTATGCGGGGTGTCTATCTCATTGCCTTGCCACACATTGAAGGCTAAATATGAGATGAACCGACAGTAAGTAATATGAGATGAACCTACAATAAGTTGATCCCCGGCCTGCACTCAACAAGGAATACATCGCCCAAATGAACTCTCATATATGTGGATGTAAGCTCCCGATATCAGCACGCATTTAGCCCCTGTGCTGCCTCGCCAATGTGAACCCAGTCTAGACCAATTAATCTGGGATGCATCTCCAGCCCCGTCGGGGACCACGAGCAAACGATAAATGGCACCTCGCATTACCCGGTAACACAAATGAAGATATATTGAACAAAACGCGAGGGTTAAGGACTCACCGGCGAACGGATAATTTGAAGTATTGATTATGGCTGTGCATTGTCCCGTGGCAGCGCAGTATACAACCCCCCCCCCCCCCCCCCCAAATTTACGGAAATATGAGTTATTGTGGGCCGCCGATGTGCCTGGCATATCGGAGATATCTACGTCGTATGGATGAGAACCCGTCGCCGCCAAGCAAGATGATCGTAGCTTAACCGTTTGAACCGTGCGAGCGGGGTGTCCAGGGCACTCCCCCATGGCCCTGGTCAAGCAATGTAATCCGGGGTAAATGGAACCTACCATGTGGAGTGACCACGCCAAGGTTATTATCCCCAGATTCTCTTGGATTTGGTGTCAATATAAGGTACTGCGCTATAGCTCGCAGTGAGCACTGCCAGTCAAGACAAGGCGCATCACCCACGCATCCCCTCCGCGAGCCACGCGACTAACCCAAGCGTCTAGATCCCCAAGTTTGCTGTGCGCAAGTTCAACCGCCTGATGCGTGCCCACAATCGCCTGGTCCGCGCCCGCGATTTATGGGGAGGTTCATTGACGAGGAACCCTCATCAACGTCATGTATCATAGTCTCGATGCTGCTGCCACTCAGTGCTGTTGTCGCCCGGTGCTGCTGTCACCATGCTGCTGTCGCTCGGTGCTGCTGTCGTTCGTCAATGGCAAGATTCGTCTGATATGCCTTCCAATATCCTTTTCTTATTGCGACCCCAACCTCCCTATTCTCTCCTGGCCGCAGAGAGAACATTGAGTATTCTCCGATGAAAAAGATATGCTCAGTCCCAATATTATTTAGCTAGTGGAGGCGGTTTTTATCCATTGTAGATGCTGGCAGTAAGGGACGAAACCACGCATTACCTAAGCGGAGATCTCGCACACCACGAAGCAAAGAGGGAAGAGCATGACGATGATCAGATATATATACGAGAATATCTATTATTGCCTGATAAATTTTCGAACCAAAACATCCATCGCTGGTTCGCAGACCATCACATCACTCTCATCCAAAACGCCCTCCCTCTAACACTACATCAAAAAAACTCTTCAAAATGGTATCCGTATCCAAACATGCACCCCTCCTATATCCCGAATTAAAACCTACCCTCTATATCGCCTCCCCCCCGCCCTTCCCCGTCGTCCCCTGCCCGCCCTGCCTTGACTGGCTCAAATACTCCCTCGGCACCTTCGGCACCATCGGGCTCTTCGGGACCTGGATCCCCCGCGCCTCCATGCGCACCTGCTCCCTCAACCTCTCGCTCTCCCTCGTCCTCCCCCCCGTCAACCGCCGCATCCCGCTCCGCGTCTGCTGCGCAAGCGGTCTAATCATGTTTTCCAAGAAGAACCCTCCCTCTCCCGGTGTCGCGCGGCCTTCTTCGCCGTCTGAGAATACTTCCGCTGCGTACTCGTCGTCGGACATGAAGTCGGGCTGGTGCGAGGACGGCGCGGACGGCGATGTCACGGAGCGCGAGTGCATGCTCCGCCGGTTCGCGGACGCGGGCTGCTTGCTGAATGCGCCAGGGTTCATGGAGTTGAAGCTTGGCTGGCGGCTCATAAGTCCCGGGCGCATGTCCGCGAAGCCGTTCTGGAAAGACGTCGTGCTCGAGGTGCGGCCGAGGGACTGGGTTAGGATCGGGAGGGTCTGCTCGTCGTACAGCTCAGCGCCGGATTCGAATTCGCCGCCGAACTCGGTGACGGTGCGGGAGGAACGGCCGTCACTTGAGGGGCTTTGGAGGGTGTCTTCGAAGAAGTCGTCTAGGCTGTCGAGTTTGTTGACTAGGTCGCCGATGTTGCCATCCGTGCGGACTTCGTCGGACATCATGGTGTCTGCGCGGTCTTGTGGGGGGAAGTAGCCGTATTGGAACTCGTCGACGTGGAATTCTACGTCCGCATTTGGTGCCGTTTCGAGGTCGGTACTCTCCGCATTTTGACACATGTAGAAAGCCGCATGGACATTTGATCTTGTCGTCTCTGCATGCTTAGCTGGCATGGGAATAGACCACCCTGAGTCTTCGGGGATACCAAATAGACTCTGAGTCCTCTCATATTCCTTACGGATTGCTTTCGAAGACCTTCCACCCGCCATACTCATTCTGAGATGGTGGTCATCCATAGGCGTACCTGTCATTGTCATGATGCAATCGAGGACTTCCAGCGCTTGCGTGCAAAACTCAGTCTGCAGTAATCTCAACAGTGGCGATATCATATCTGGACCATGTGAGGCAATCTCTGGCAAGCGCATATCAATCTCTGGTATGAATACGCAAAGTATGCGCATCGTATTAACCTTGAACCAAGGCAAGCTATTCGTCAGGAAGCCCATGAGAAATTTGAGTGCCTGGAAGCTCCACCTCGGGAAGAAGTTGTCCCGAAGAGCAGCTATAAGCTGAGAGAGGAAATCCTTGCTTGTTCGATACCGAGATGCGGCGAAGCTTTCTAGAGCCACAGAAATTGTGCCGCATGCTTGAGAATCCGCCACCTCTGCCAAAATTCTCGCGTTTGCCGCAATAGCAGGGTCTATTACGCCCTGGTCCATCGAGTGTAGGAGGCTCGGGAAATTTGCTAAGATGGCAAAGAGGAGTCTATTGTCGTTACCAACGAGGTCTCCGCTAGGAATTTGCACGAGCTTGTTGAGAGTCACCAACGTCTGATCCAGACAGGATGACGAGCGGAGGCCCTTATAGACAAGTGGTTGGAGACCCTCAAAATTGCCGTCCCATCTTGGCGGCTGACCTTCAGACAACATCATCACCACCATGGCGTCTGACAAGTCCAGCTTCAGAAGTAGCTCATCCAGCATCCCCAGCGACTCCATAAATTCCAGCTCATTGATGGTATCCAAGCACGCACACGCTGTCCAAAATAGCTGCGGGAATGTAATCAAATCCTTAGGCTCCAACTTGCTAATCAAAGTCTTCAAAGTCGTCAAAATCTCCATTGAGAAGGTTTGAATCTCGGCATCCTCATCCGCAATAGTGTTTGACAATCTAGCAAGCATATCTGCTAACATGGTCTGGTCCAGCGACGTCAGGATGCATCGGAAGATCTGGAAAGAACGGCACGCTAAATGGCGAACTGGGCAGGACGTCGCCCAGGTTAATGATAGTTTGCCCCATTGCTCCTTGATGCCAGGATATGTCACTTCAAACGTATTGACGACTTGCGTCGCGAGATTTTCCATGGCAGTAGGCACCTTGTTGTCGCGGTCGTCGACCTTCCCGTTAGAATCTCCATACGCCCAAACAATCTTCGAATCGTGTCGCCTAATTGCTTCAATGAGATCCTCAATCTCTCTCTTGGATGGGACAGTTGTTTCGTCGTCAATGCGAGATATCACTAGCTCGTGGATAAGATGGATAAGCATCTCTCGCGCCTGGTCTTGAACAAGGGGCGTGTAATGGTCCCACAGAACAGTGACAACTTGTAGTAAGAGAGGCACATTCTCTGCCATAAGATCGACTGGGGATACCATAAGATCGACGAGCAGTATGAGCGATAGCTGTCCGAGCGAGAATCCGGCTTGTTTCGCACCAACAGGGAGGGCCTCAGAAAGCTCAGCAACATATGGCATAGCGCTCGTATCCGGCGGCGTGGGAGGTGTTTCCCGTTTTTCATTAGGGATCATAGCCTTCGGCGTAATCTGCATTAAGAGAAACTCGACGACCTTTACTCCCGCTAGAGTGCTTGATAAGAATACGACGATCTGCTTGGCATACTCGACGAAATTTTGCTCGCGCCGGTCTAGACAGAGGGATATGTTGAAATCGAGAATGATCTGTACATTGCCAGGGTGCGGGCCAGTTGCTAAAGCTTGCCAGAGAGCTTGCACCTCATTATGCAATGCGCTGCTTGATTTGATCGTGATCTCGAATAAGTTTGCTAGCAACACATATGATTGAGCCGTAGGACCGCCATTGGGGTCGACTTGTAGCTTAATTGTCTGAATCCAAGGTAGTATAGTTGCGACCATGTTCTGCTGAGCCATAGGCTTGAGGCTCTTGAAATACACTGTAAATTCCGAAAATATCAGGAATGCAGAGTCAGAGTGGTGCTTTGCGAGACGCTTCGATATCTCGAACTGGGCCAGCTTGTAGACTGCCTTCGTCTTGTCGGAAATACTGATATCGAAATCTTGGATTTTGGAGTTTCGCTGCTGGCGCTCTTCAAGCACGCGGAGGACTGTAGTGGATTTCGAGCGAATCTCGCTCTGGTCGCTGCCCAACGTGTACAAGCCAATACCCAGCGTCCGCCAGAACGGTACAGGGTAGTCTGGGTGTTTCAGTAATACTTGGGTGACCACTTCAAAGTAGCTCTGTAGCGCCTTTGGCACTTCCGCAGTGTAGCAGCGCGAGATAGAGTGCTCTAACAGATATGGGTACTCTTTGTTATGCGTAATAAGATTCTTCAGCGCACGTCTACCAATGACGTGCATGCGATCACTCTCCGTGCTGAAGATGGCATCTATCCAGAGTAGCATTCTCCGGAGGTCGAATTGTAAGTTGGCTTTGCTTTCTGTGGTAACGCTAATCGGACCACCGCATAACGCAGCCATGGCGCTGAGGGCTGCAGTCCTAAGACTGTTCTTCTCCTTCTCCATAGCTGCGTTGATGGTCGGGCGCTCGCCGATCGTCTGCCGATCGATCATACTTTGCTTCATGATCTCCTCTCTGTGCTGGATCTGCACCTGGTTGGGCGAGTAGCCGCACCAATCCTCCATCAGTGCGAATGAGGATTTGCGCATCTCGAATGTCATCCAGCGTGATGGATCCTTTGTCCGATTGATTCCTTCGAAGAGCTCTTCCATCAGACCGCAGTAGTGGCGTCGTAGCTTCTGGAACTCCCAATCCATCTGTACCTCGCCGTCCATCAAAAATAACTTGAGGTCCTTGGCATACACGACGAGATTGTTCAGGATCCAGTCATCTGAGTATACCGATTCTTCTCTGAGGAAGTGTGCAGTTAGGCGATATACTTGAGTGACCTCCGTCCGAAGAGTGTCAGTTCGTCTGCTCCGTCGGGAGCTGCTGCCTGTCCTCTGGTGTATGCGAGCTCTGGCATCATCATTACATCGGCTGACGGCATCTTGAAGCTCCTCCAATAGCACCTTGTAAATGTTGATATTGATAGAACCGAGCGCAACAACGACAGCCTCTCGTACAGAAGGATGTCCGACTGACAAAAGGGGCAGAATGTACTTAAACAAGGTCCGCGCAGAGTTGATCTTAGGCTGGACCAGCGCCGTCTTGGAGCCGTTGCGCAAATGCTGCTGCATCTGAGTGGCCGGTTGCAGTTGCGGACCACCCATCTCGGTCAGGGTGGTGCAAGCAACGATGAGGTATAGTTTCCACTGCTCTACCATGACTTCTGGTGGCGTGGTGGATGGTCGGAAGCCGATCCGAGAGCCGCTACCATCGTACTGATGCCCGGGTGTTCGAGCTTCTGACAGTGCCGTAATGCCCTTGTACATTTGCAGAATGCGATCGCAAATCAGCTCGCGACCTAGAGTCACAACGACAGGGCAGCGTCCATAGCTTATTTTCATTAAGTTCGGGAAAATCTTAAACCATAGTGTGGTATCGTAAGAAACGTCGCTGCTGCATAGTTCGACAAGGGCGCTCTGAGAATTACTCCTCTTCAAACCTCTCTGGAGTCTGCTCCGTTCTGCAACGGTCAAATGCTCGTCATTGAAACTCATGACGCGCGCGGAATCGCCTTCCAGGATCTGTATTAGTCGGACATTATCTTGTCCAAGTGCAGCATCATACTCCGTGATTAGGCGGAGAACGGTTATAGCGAAGCTGCGCACTCTCTTCGACTGTGAACATAAAAAGAACAGGCCGTGTGATTCGACTTCCTCGACGTGCGCCCAGATACCAGAAGCATCAAGAGGGGCGCCACGCTTTTCGGCTCCGGTTTCATCTGGGCCGGCTCCTGCGGCCTCTTTGGACCGCAGCTTGATCTCTTCTATCCAAATTTGAAGTAATTCGACGTAGAGCTTCAGAGTATTCTCTACGTGGGTAGGGCCAAGCATGCCACCATCTGACATGGTGGAGTATTTGTCGTCAAATGAAAATATGAAGCGGGCAAACCCGATTGTGACTTGCTGGGCATGCGACTGGCGAGCGATTGACTTGATGGATTGCGCAGACGAATCTGCAATTCTCTGCTGCACATGAGCAGTACCAGTGCATAGAAGATTGATCAACGAATTGAAGGGTATGTCGGCTGACAAGCACCGAGGCAAAGCTTGCACTGCCACATGTAATAGTTCATAATACCCATGTCTCTGTTCTACTGGTGACAGAATATCGTCTCTGCGAGAGAAGTTGAAGGAGTCAACGATAGGAGTTTTCGGCGTCGGGGAATTAAACTTCTCATCCAGAACCGCTTGGCCACCAAAGGTCTCGTCGCAGATGATAGTGATCTTCCCAAGGATTTCACAGAAGCGCTTATAGTAGTCTTTAGCCACGTCGCTGAGGCACGATGTGGCGACTGGTCGAGAAAGACGTTCGGCTCGCTCTTTTGCCTGGGGTTGGGACGGCACGCGCTTTGGGCTTGCCAGGATTGGAGATGTTGGCAGTCTCTCGCTATGCAGATTGGACTGGTAAGACTGCGGGAACGGAGGTCTGCCCGACTCTCCCTTCTCCAGGTCGGCCATTATTGCAAGGAATGCGCGGATCCCAATGACCATTTTCTCTGGCTCCAACTGGTCCACTCTGACTGAATGTACGTCTTTTCCTGGAGCAAAACGATCCGAGTTGATCAGAGGAAAGATGATTGAACGGAAGCAGAACTCCTGGTGTTTGAAGCCAATAATTCTTATAATCTCGATCAGGGGGTCCACAATGGAGGGATCCATGGTGTGTGTCTTCTTACCAGGCGGCAGTACCATCCTGACAACTTCTTCAAGCTTTCTATATGTGGCATTTGGAGGGTCGTTACACCTATTTACATATGTCCATAGGAGCCTTGATATCACTTGGAGACAGCTTGCTCTTGTTAGGCGATCTTTGAGCTTCGACTGCAAGGGTAGTATGAGCTGAAGCCATTGAGTGCTGAATGTCTCTGGTGGCGAAGCACATAGGAGTGTAGCTGTGAGAGGGAAGGCTATAGGCCAATGGCGGGGTTTGGCCATCATGGATGCGAGTCTTTGGCCGATAGTGACCAGGACCTCGGACCACTTTGGGACATTGAGATCAGTACTTGCGGCTACGGCAGCTATCGGAAGCAACATGACATCCAGAATTTGGCAGTATGCGTATTTGACTCTCTGGCCGTGAGACTTGGCAAAGGCGCGTCCTAGGGATACCATAAAGTCGCATGACTGCTCCCACGAGGCTTCTGGGTAAGTCTTGATGCGCAAATGTTTCATTCCACCCAGAACAAGCTCCATCCTGCCTTCTATTTCGCGATTGCCTTGATTTCTACCCTCCAAGTCGAGCTGCGACTTCTCCAAATCCGCAATGAATCGTCCCGTAACGCTCTGGAAATTGATGTTGCTCATGACACCCAAAAGCTGACTAAATAGATGCCAGTTTGCAAGTTTTAACGGTGATGAGGCCAGAGACTCCGTGTCAGCTATCTTCAGCTGGCTGAAGATTATGCCTTCCAGCTTTTCTTCCATCTCAGGGGTGATCCGTGCCAGAGTGCTTTGGCCAATAACCTCTGTGAGAACCCTGCATAATATATATATAGACACAGTCGACCGACGCTCTGCTTGAGCTACGCTGTTCTGCATGGTGGCAAGGGAGAGGTTCGGCTGTGCTGTTGTATCCGCAGGTTGTCCTGGGTTTCCTGGCTCTGTATTCCGCCTTGATATCCCGCCACCAACCGCTCCAACCGCTCCAGTGACATTGCGGTATTGTTGGAGCTCATTACGAGCAGCACTCGCAGCATCGCTCTTTTTCTTGCGCCATAACATAAGGGTGTCTATCAACGGCTTCGGCTTCTGCGCAGCAATATGCCCTAGCGCAGATATAAGTTGATCGAAGTTCGGGTCGGCAGAGTGGCCGCATATGCGCTCGATTTGCGGCTCGGGCTCAAGAGGTGTTGTTATACATTGACCAATCTTCTCGTCGGCTTGCGCAATGAAGGAGGTGAAAAGCACATGTAAAGCGTATTCGCCAACCGGCTTGCTTTCCTCCTTATAATGATGCCGCGAGTGGGAAGGGTGGTGCCCATGTTCACGGCGGCCAGCTCCGCTATGCATGCGTTCGATCCTCTTCTGCGTGTGCGTATTGGCACTGTTCTCGCCCGGCGAGACACGCTCCGGTACTAATGTTGTGGTCGAACTGGCAGCACTCGTGCCGAACGACAAGTTTGAGGATGGGCTAGCAATCGAAAATGCGGGCGGCACATCGTTATCCGCTCGTCCCATAGTTGGCGCATCCCCCGCCACAGATCCCGCAGCTGCAATTATCTGGGGACTCAGGGGCCGCGAAGCAGAATTGGCAAGGCTACCGCTCCCGGAATGTTGAATCCCATGGACGATCGACGTCTGCCGGTGATGCCCGTACGGCATGAGTTTAAGCTCTCCTGAGTTCTCCACGGTAGCGCTTCCAGCTCGACTCCGAGATGGTATATATCGAGGGGAGAGGTTTCCTAGAGTATATGGGTCGGATGTAGGTGGGTTCCCTGTGTTCGATAGCGGTGGAAGCTTGTGCGGTGACGGTTCTCTGCTTGGAGAGTAGGGGGTTGTGTTCCCGCCGTCTGATCGGCCCCCAGCCCTCAGCGTCGGTATGCCTTTGCCGTTCCAGTTCTCGACATCTGCATTCGGCGCATGTCTGTGAGTCGTCTTCGGGGGCTCCTGAGGGTTGCGATCAGGCGAAGGTTGTAATAGTGGAGCTTCCGTACGAATTCGAGTTAGCAATGCTTTCTACAGAGAACAAACAGCAAATCGTCGCCTGTGCACCCTTCAACATTGACCCTCAGCTAAACGCCAGAGTAAACGACGCCTACGCGTATCTCGTGTGGCAGCGCATCACTTCCGCGCCTGGATTGGACAAACGCCAGCGGCTTCTCGTGACCCGGGACGGAACCGGTGTGGCGGGGCTTGGGGATTCGGAGTAAACAGATGGGGGGAGGGGGTGTCCGTTGGCACTCACACATTGTCCCTTGCTCCTCAGTTCTGACCTCATTCTTGCATGTCTACTACCGAGGTCATTATTGCCCAAGCAATGCGACGACACGCATGACTTTTTTAGTTTTGGATGGAATACTGGGAATTTTTATAGGAGTTGAGGTTATGTCGATTTGAGATAGGACATCCGCCCGGCGATAGCGGCTATACTGCTTCTCCGTTGCTCAACAACATTTTTAGGCTGGGGGTTGGGTTTGACTCGCCCCAATTGGGCCCTACTGGAGACGAGACGGGCTGGAGACGCGCCTGGGGCAAATTTGGTGGTGGGTGCTGGAGAAGGGCGGGAGTGGAGAAACCGGGGGGGGGAAAGAGCGGGAGAACACGTGACAGCATGGTCAAGTTCACTCTATACTCCGTAGTATAAGTAATCTAGTACGTACCGTCAGTTTGTCTGCATGCTACGTACAATTAAGATTAGGGTTAATTATGTACCTTGTAGCGTTCTCGCTCGATATTCTGAGGATCTGATAACCTGATAACCTAATAACCTGATAACCTGATATGGTGATATGCTGATATGCTGATATGCTGATATGCTGATAATCTATGTATTATAATCTACGAAGTAATAATACAGTATTACAGTATTAAAGACGTAAGTACGTACTATGGTATGAAGTATGGGTCTCCTGTCTGTGTCTTCGGGTCGCGGAGTTTGTGTGCGTGGTCAGTGGGCTGCTGGTACTACGGAGTACGTGGTAGAGTACCTTAAAACGCTTGAAATGCCTTGAAATGCCTTGAATTGCCTTACTACATAGTCCTTACTATATAGTATTGAAGTAGACTCGATTCTGTGCTGACTGTGTCTTTTATTAAACTCGTACTCGGCTTCGTAACTCGGGTTGTACTCATGCAGCGAAGTAACTATTTCACATGCCGTGATTTTGTGATATTTCTACCGAAATGTCCAGCCCCCTATGAGATCGATCCCCATGGAAAGTCGAGGATGGCCAACCATAGATAACGCCTCCGCCTGCGCCTTTCTCCGTCTGAGGGGAATGCGTAATCTGTCCACTTCTCTGCTGTATGCTGTATGCTGTATTACAGACAAAGTACCGTACAATCAAACCGGTCTCAAGTACAGCATTAGCATAGCCAGGAAACAGCCGTCGGATGTGTGAGAAAGTGCAGCTAGGATTCTGTTAATTTTTGTGCGAGATGAGAAAGGGGAGAGCTGAACAGCCGCAGCTGACTGAGCCGTCAACTGTCTCATTATTAATCATTTATTAAAATAACTCTCACTTCTACTTGACTTTTCTACCACATATTATATTTCTAGAGTTGCCTCGCAAACTATCAATTTTGGATTAAGCAAGGGAGCGCGGACATGTAACTCAGTTGCCGGCCTTGCTTCCGCACTCGCAATAATTCCCCACTGACTCGCGCTCTGTCGTCTTCTGTTAGTCGGCATTATCGTTCCGTTGAGCTTCCGTACCCTGGACCGCCGGGCCACTAACCGCAACGGAGACGAGAATCATCGACGGGAAACTGACTGAACCCCCAAATATATCTCGGAGCTTCCCCGTCTTTTTTTCCCACTTCCCCTCCACGCCCGCAGCACGTCAAAGGATTCTGTCACGGTCGTCTGTTTACATCCCTCAATCCTCGTGCATTCCGCTATCATGGCGAACCTCGACACTTTGGACTTGGTTGTCCTCCTGTCGCTGCTTGCGGCCACCATTGCGTACTTCACTAAAGGCACCTACTGGGCTGTGGCAAAGGATCCCTATGACAATATCCTCGCCAACACCACCGGCGCCGCGAGGCTCGGCAAGACGCGCGACATTGTCAAGAAGATGGACGAGAGCAACAAGAACTGCGTCGTCTTCTACGGATCGCAAACCGGCACCGCCGAGGACTATGCCGCGAGACTCGCCAAGGAGGGCAAGAGCCGATTCGGTCTCGAGACCATGGTTGCCGATATCGAGGAGTACGACTACGAAAACATTGATACCATGCCCAGCGACAAGATTGTGATGTTTGTACTTGCCACTTACGGCGAGGGCGAACCCACAGACAACGCTGTCGACTTCTACGAGTTTATCACGGGCGAAGATACCGCTTTCTCCGAGGGAGCGGAACCAGCACTCGGAAACCTCAAATATGTCGCATTTGGTCTCGGAAACAACACATACGAACACTACAACTCTATGGTTCGCAATGTCGACAAGGCCCTCACAAAATTCGGAGCGGAACGCATTGGTACCGCTGGCGAGGGCGACGATGGAGCCGGCACTATGGAGGAAGATTTCTTGGCTTGGAAAGACCCAATGTGGACTGCTCTGGCTGAGAAGCTCGGCCTTGAGGAGCGCGAAGCTGTTTATGAGCCTGTCTTCAGTACAACTGAGCGCGAAGGCCTTGCCAAAGATTCCCCCGAAGTTTACCTGGGCGAGCCGAACAAGATGCACCTTGAGGGTGCCTCGAGGGGCCCATACAACGCACACAACCCATACATTGCGCCAATCGTCGAATCAAAGGAAATCTTCACTGTTAAGGACCGAAACTGCTTGCACATGGAAATTGATATCAGCGCCTCCAACCTCTCTTACCAGACTGGTGACCACATTGCCGTCTGGCCCACCAATGCCGGCAGGGAAGTCGAGAGGTTCCTCAAGGTTACTGGTCTCTACGAAAAGCGCGATACGGTTATTGCTGTCAAGCCCCTCGACCCGACTGCTAAGGTTCCCTTCCCGACCCCGACCACTTACGAAGCTGTTGCCCGCTATCACATGGAAATCTGCGCCCCTGTCTCCCGTCAATACCTCGCAACACTGGCTGCATTCGCACCAGATGAGAATGCTAAGGCTGAGATGAGCAAGCTTGGCTCGGATAAGGAATACTTCTCCAGCAAGGTCTCGTCGCAATTCCTCAACATCGCCCAGGTCCTTGATTCTGTCGCCCCAGGTGCCATCTGGTCGAACATCCCCTTCTCTGCGCTCATTGAAGGTATCCACAAGATCCAGCCACGTTACTACTCGATTTCGTCCTCTTCGCTTGTGCAGAAGACCAAGATCTCCATCACCGCTGTGGTCGAGTCCATCGAGCTTCCATCGCGCCCGGACGCCCTCAAGGGTGTAACAACCAACTACCTCCTGGCACTCAAGCAGAAGCAGCACGGCGACCCCAACCCGGATCCCCATGGACTTACCTACGAAATCACCGGCCCAAGGAACAAATACGATGGCATCCACGTCCCCGTGCACGTGCGCCACTCCAACTTCAAGCTCCCCTCTGACCCGACCAAGCCTATCATCATGATTGGCCCCGGAACCGGAGTCGCTCCTTTCCGCGCTTTCGTCCAGGAGCGTGCTGCGCAAGCTGCTGCCGGAACCCCGGTCGGGAAGACGATTCTGTTCTTCGGATGCAGGTCCAAGAAGCAGGACTACCTATACGAGAAAGAGTGGGAAGTAAGTACAATCCCCGTCCTAATCCGACACCCCATACCCCATACC
>JPKC01002155.1:0-15813 GCA_000750925.1 Pseudogymnoascus sp. VKM F-4518 (FW-2643) | reverse complement strand
GGGGCAGGAGGGGGAGGAGGGACTCACCAGTGTCAGTGGATAGCTTAGTAGTACGAAACGGGGGGCGTGGTCGGGGAGCTCTTCGCCTAGCTCTTCGAGGTCATTGTATACGATTCCCTCGTCGTCGAGGCGGATTTCGAGCGTGACTTTGTCGATTAGATCTTTTGTGGTGTTAGCTTGGTTTCGAGCTGAGTCGTGCAGCGTGGGGAGAAAGGGGATGACGGAATGGCTGGGGAAACGGAGGATGAGAGGATTGGGAAGTGTGAGGCGGAAGGCGGCGATCGACATACATATCACAGCTTGAGGTTTATCGGAACGGCTTGTCGAGAGCCTGAATTTGCGGAGATGCTCTTTCGTCGGCGTCGATACCGTGTAGAGGCGAGACTCTGAAGCCTGTGGGCATGGTAAGCTGTGGGTCTTGAGGGTAGGGAACCATGTATCGCACCATCTTATATATGTGTGGGAGAGGGAGGTAGAATAATAATACGGGATATTTCCGATATAGGAATCGATGAGGCTGGAGGGATTCTCGATGGCAGTCGCGGCTACGTAAGAGCTGGAAGTTAATGTGCCCCTCAGCACCTCAGCGTCATGCGGGGCTTCCCGCTCGCCAACAGCACGACAGCCACGGTAGCCGCACTCCGACCCCGCACCAACAGGTCCCCTCCACACCTGCATACCAAAAAAGTATCCGCGCCCCTCCATCCACCTCACCTCACCGAATCCCTACGTTATATATCCGCATGTTCTCCCGCGTATCACACATCGCGCGCCACCTCTCGCGCTCACTACCAAACTACGCACATACCTCTGCAGCTGCGGGCGCCATGTCAGGAACGAGAATGATCCGCACGGCCGCGTGCCTGATTATCGGGGACGAGGTGCTGGGGGGAAAGGTATGCGGCTCTACGACAGGCAGCTAGGATGAGAACCAAGCTAATGATGCTCAGACAGTTGATGTGAGAACTCACGGCCCGCTGCGCACAGTCTAATTGGCGATCGACGGCTAGAGGGAGCAATGCGTGCTGACACACGCACAGACAAACTCGGCATTCATGGCCAAATGGTGTTTCTCCCACGGCGTGGTGCGTTCCCTACCCCCCATCCCGCATATATGCATAAACTAACCCCCCAGCCAGGCCCTCCAGCGCATCGAGACCATCCCCGACGATGCCGACACCATCGTCGAGTCGGCACGCCGCCTGAGCGCCGCATACGACTTCGTTATTACCAGCGGCGGCATCGGACCTACCCACGATGATATCACGTACTCCTCGCTGGCAACTGCGTTTGGCGCCCCTCTCGTTCTGCACGAGGCCGCGTATGCACGCATGCGCCGGATGGCGATACCGCACAAGTCGCAGCCGAACTTCGACTGGACCGTCGACAGCGAGGCGCGCCGGGCCAAGGAGCGGATGGTGATATACCCGCTGGCTGGGGATGGAGGGGAGGACCGCGAGTGGAAGGACCAGGTGCTGTACCCGGCTGATGATCTGTGGGTGCCAGTTGTTTGTGTGGGGGGGAATGTGCATGTTCTTCCTGGGGTACCGAGGTTGTTTGAGAAGTTGCTGTTGGGGCTGGGGGAACTGCTGAAGGAGAGGCTGGGAAAGGAAATAAGCAGAGTGCTGGTTAGTACGCCGATGAGCGAGAGTGCTGTGGCGCCGTACTTGGAGAAGCTACAAGCGAGGGTGGAAGAGAAGGGGGTGAAGGTTGGGAGCTACCCGCGGTGGGGGAAGGGGTCTAACACAGTGACACTGGTTGGGAGGTAAGTGCTCGCTGTGCAGAGTGGTAATGATGCATGTGGCTAATGGTGCTGTTCTAGGGATAAGGCGTTTCTAGAGAGCCTCGTAGATGAGGTGATAAAGAACGTGGAGGGAAAGAGGGTGTCGGTGGAGGGGGAAGACGATGTCGAGGGGGCGACTCAGGGTAGCCAGTGAATAGGAGTGGGGGCACATAGACGAGTATATGGAGGGGGGAGGATGTGATAATAACAAAAGGAAAGCGCTGTCTAGCTCTGTCTAGCCCCACGTGATTTGTGATTTGATGAGAGTTGCCTGTGACGCCTATCACGCCTGTCACAGGTTTGTGAGAGATCTGAGATGAACAAAAATGGCCAAAAATGGATGGAGAAGGGAAAGGAGAGACGATACATGGATACTTCTGTACGGGGGTACCTCCGTTCGATGGTCGTTTCATGTTCACGCTAGAAGGAAGTGACATCGGTACTAGTGACCTCTAATAAAGTAGCTCCCCCGCAAAAAATGGTTCTAATGGAACTTAAGTTGAAGTACTATCCGACCTTTATCTTAGAAAGTGTGGTCTAGAAGGATAAGGGGGTGATGGGGGGGGTGATGGGAGTGATGGGAGAGGAGGAGTTGGGGAGTTGGGCCGGCCAGAGTCGTGGTTAGTTGTGGTTAGTCGTGGTTAGTCGTTGTTTGAGGCCTATAGAGCCCGTAAAAAGTTGATAGATATCTACATATAAATACATCTCTATGAGACCCCTATTCATCGGGCCACCAAGCCACCTAGTTGGGCCAGATCGGGACATCCATCAAGAGAGACATAGTTGTAAAGCAGTAATGATCTTCGCCATCTCCAGCCACCCCTAGCCACCATACACCACAGAGTATCCCACAGTATTTCTATCTCGGCGCTTGATAGCGCTTCAATAAGGTCCGAATCGCACGTGACAACCCACACAATCCCAGCGAACCCAGCGAACCCAGCGAATCCACCGAACCCCCTACTCTACTCTACTTTCTTTCTTCCGTGCCCGCTCCGCCTTTCAGAAGTATAATCCCATCCTCCATATCCTCCATCCACATCTACTACTACTACCAACTATCACCAAAACATCACCAACATCTTCCTCGCGCGAAACAAAGAGGCAAATTATTCCTCTAAATCACCACGTCCGACTGCTGAGTCGCCCGCAATTGACGTCGTCTTCGCTTCCCCAGACCCCCGTCCCGTCTCCAACGCACAGAACCTCAACACCTCCAATCCGCTACCTACCCCAACCAACCTCCGAGCCAGCATAAGATCCCACCGATCTCACCTCTCCATAGCAGGACCTCACCTCCACAATCCCCACGAGTC
Source organism: Pseudogymnoascus sp. VKM F-4518 (FW-2643) (assembly GCA_000750925.1). Classification (NCBI taxonomy): domain Eukaryota; kingdom Fungi; phylum Ascomycota; class Leotiomycetes; order Thelebolales; family Thelebolaceae; genus Pseudogymnoascus; species Pseudogymnoascus sp. VKM F-4518 (FW-2643). Next base: position 12,714 of record JPKC01002155.1, on the reverse strand, counting down.
ATCGCGGCTCCCAATACAATGGCATCCAAGGTACGACGAAAAAACTACAGTTCTGCGGCTGGTATACCCTCACCGCAGAAGCTCTTTCGGACACACATGCAAATGGCGGAGCTAGCTAACACGTTCTCCTCTTGCAGTTTTTGCGCGAGTATAAGCTCGTTGTCGTCGGTGGTGGTGGTGTCGGAAAGTCGTGTTTGACGATCCAATTGATCCAGAGCCATTTCGTCGACGAATATGATCCTACGATTGAAGGTACGATAACACTCTGGCTCCCCCCTCTCTCCCAGACCGCTCCCTTCCACCCGCCTATAAACGCGCATCTACCACAGAAACTGACAACCCTTCTTTCAGACTCTTACCGCAAGCAGTGCGTGATCGACGATGAGGTCGCGCTGCTCGATGTTCTCGACACAGCTGGCCAGGAGGAGTACTCGGCGATGCGGGAGCAGTACATGCGCACAGGCGAGGGTTTCTTGCTCGTCTACTCCATCACGTCGCGGCAGTCGTTTGAGGAGATCATGACGTTCCAGCAACAAATCCTACGAGTCAAGGACAAGGACTACTTCCCAATCACGGTGGTAGGAAACAAGTGCGATTTGGAGGGCGAGAGGCAGGTTTCCAAGGCGGGTACGTGGTTTTGTGTTTCCCTCTCCTCCTACGCTACTGTCTGCGTATATAACGCGTCGGTATCATTTGCCGCGGGAAGAATCATACTGACTGACTTCGTTTCCAGAGGGAGAGGCACTAGCGAAGTCCTTCGGCTGCAAATTCATCGAGACGTCCGCCAAGTCGCGCATCAATGTCGACAACGCGTTTTTCGACATCGTGCGCGAGATCCGCCGTTATAACAAGCAGATGGCGGGTAACTTCGAGGGTGGCGGTGGTGGTGGCCAAGGAGGAAACGGTGGACCGCAGGGCAAGATGGAGATGGGAGAGGGCGAGAGCCGCAGGGGATGCTGTGGGTCGTGTGTCCTGATGTAAGGTGTTGAGACGGTTGGAGGGGAGGAGGGAGCGATACGTCAGCGTGGATTACAATGGGCGACTTGAAAAGGGGCAATGCGAGAGAGGGAGCGAGTGTGTGTTGGGGCGGGTCGGGGGGCTGGCGGAGTTGGAGGGGCTTTCCATTCTAGCGGATGGAGGACGAGGGAGGTATAGACATGGAGGTCAACAGGATGCGACATCAGGGACCGAGTTACCCACCCAACAATTTCCCGTTTTTTATTTTGTCAAAGTCTTTTACTAGGAGTTTTTTTTTACCATATTAATTTCATGGGGAATCCCCCAGTTTGTGTGTCGTATTTCTGTTCAGCTGGATATCCTCGTTTGTATGATGCTGTCTCCGATTGTCTTATAGCGATTTTGGCTTGTCGCTTTGTGGGAGCGGCAGTGGGTGACGCGGGGTGGTGAATGGGAGGATGAGTTGGAGATGGAGAGGGCGAAGCAGATCATGCAGGTTGCAACATGCTTTGCCTCTTCGATAGGCGTCAGACCTGAGGTCAATTATATTCATCATTCTTCATCGCCTAAAATACTTCCGCAATCATGCCTGTCGATGAAACCTGCCGATTTTAATCAAACGATGCGAAGCCGTCTATTCCTGCAACGCAAAGTGGTCTTCTGAATTCTTACAACACAGATGCAGAGCTCTGCATGAAAGGAGGTGAGTGACTGCAATTATCACCGCAGGGACTGACAAAACTATATGGCGATGCAGATATATCGTTCTTTGATCTAAACTACAGAATTAAACTTAAGTCGAAACAACAAACGCCCCAATCCAAACGCCGCCAGCTATCTAAACCCGCCTTCTCCTACTCTTCCACCGGATCACGTCTCATTTCGCATAGTTGATCCAATACCAGCAGCTCGAACACCTCGCGAGCCCTTTAGCCAAAGTATACGCCGCATCCTTATTTCCAGGCTCAACCCCACACCTTGGACAGAGTATAGCGTTGTCGGAATCTCGCGTCAGCTTCTCCCTCGTCGATATCATCCGGTTGCCCACAGCATGGATCGCCTTATACCGGCAAGGATAGCACAGCCATGCCCGCATCTGAGTGTCGCAATCGCAGTAATAATCCACCAACATCTCCATATTTTCGAATCCCTGGCCGCTGTTGAACATGTTCATCTGTGCCTGTGAGCACGTGTCGCAGCAAAACAGGTTCTTCTTCTCTTCAATCTCTGCCATGAGATCGGCTGTGCGTTCCTCTGCAATTTTGCGGCACCATTCACAAACACACCATTCCCCCTCTCCGTGCTCTATGCCGCCGTCACACTGTATGGCGGGGAGTTTGAGGCAATGCGTACCATCTTCCAGGATTTCTCTACACCTGAATTCGTCAACCCAAGGCTTCCAATCGACATGGGCCCCCGGTTGAGGAGCGAAGCGGCCATTAATGTACACATCTGTGCGGATGCGGTAGTGGGGGAGAAGGTCCTCACGGACGTGTGCAGGCGGGTAGAAGAAACCACCGGGAGGTACTCGAGGGACCTCATCCCGTGGAAGGACAGACTGTCCTGGGGGTCCCTGACCAGCCGCAAGGATGGCGGGGTCGATATACTCTTGCGGCACTTCGGCCGGACCAAAAGGGTTATCCGCGCCTCCCAGGGGGAGGTCGTACCCAAATCCATCGAGGGCCGGGTAGTCACCCCACTCGCCCATCGGGATGTCCTCTCCCTCCTCCTCGGGGCCCTGGTTGTCGTTGGCCCCTGGCATCGTTGTGTCGCCGCGGCCGAGGCACATCATACTGGTTAGCCCATCTGCGGTAGCGCACATGGTGCAAGGCAATTTACCATCACAAGGCACGTCCAGCTCTATGCACCTGGCGCAGCGTTCTTCAAAGCGACACTGCAACGCCGTCCGTCCGTGTTGCATGCACGCCATACACGTCCGATCTCGCGGATCGCACCCGTCGAACCCATATACGACGCAGAAGGCACAGCTATATTGGAATTCCGGCACCGCTTTGCCGCCTAGGTGAATATACGGCTCGTCCTCGGAGTCGTTTGGGTCGACATTGGGAAAATATAATTGCGGACCCATGCCCTCGGGACGGCACTCGTCGGCGCCAAATCCAATGAACATGCAGTGCTGGCAGGGAGAACCGGCGTCACATGGCATCTCGTTCATGAAGCAAAGCTCGCATGGCCTGGAGGTCCGGCAGTCCTCTTCGTTCATGTTATGTCGTCGCAAGCATTCCCAGCAGGGAGTGTCATTGTCGCATTTGCGGTTCTGAGGATCCGCCGCGCAATGGCTGCATGGTGGCTTGTCATCGTCAAAGGGATTGTAGAGGCTGGTGCGGACGTTGTTGGGGTTGAATCCAGGATCTTGCTCGAATGGCGGCTCAGCTTCGGAACTTGGGCCTGCCACGATAGGTGAGGAGTCTTGTCCCAAAGGCGGATCCTGGGATGGTCCTGAAGCTGGTCCTGAAGCTGGCCCTGAAGCTGGTCCTGAAGCTGGCCCTGAAGCTGGTCCTGAAGCTGGTCCCGAAGCTGGTCCTGAAGCTGGTCCCGAAGCTGGTCCTGAAGCTGGTCCTGGAGCTGGTCCTGCAACACCTGGAGGCCCTGGTTGAAAGTTTATGACCTGATACCCCCCCGGACCGCCCGGCACGAACCCATCGCCCGGAATTTCAAGCCGACCACTCGGTGGTGGCCAAAGTTTACCCTCTTTAGAGGGTAGAACACCCGTGCGGTGCGGGTGAGGTGGTAGACCCGTGCCATACGTTGACATATGTATATCAGGACAAGATCCATCGGGTTTGAGACCAACACATTGGATCCCTTTGCGCACACACACGAAGCAAGGGGTCTGGCCATCACAGCGTAGGTGGTTTCTGGCACATTCAATACATTTGTGCTCCCAGTGACAGGTCAGGCATCGCCTCACCGGAAGAGGTGTTATATCACACACCAGACCTTCCGACAGGCACAGTTCGCACGGCCCCGGCAGCCTCATAAGGGGCATCAAGCACTGAGCGCCCCTACTCTTGCATTGGCGGCATTGATCAGACTCCGCGTGCCACGGCTCCACTCCTCGCAGCTGCCTGCTCCGTATCTTGTCAAAGTGCCTTTTATTGCCCCTGATACACGCGATCCCCCTCGCCTCGCACTCAATACACTCATCACCACCATGACACTTCAGCGGCCACGTCTTCCCCCTCGCACAATGAGGGCAATTGGCGAGCTCCTCGTCCCTCTCCACCGCGCTCCTCGTCACCCTCTGAGCACACACATTCAAATTATTCGCCAGCTCCGACCTGGGTATTTTCCTCTTCGGCTCCTCCCCCGCTTCCTGGGCAGCCGCCTCGACAGCCGCGCGCACCCGAGCCCGCCTCGCCGTCTGCGCTGCCGTCATCTGCTCGCGCGCTGCGCGGCGTCTCTCGAAGGCCGAGGGGGACTCATCGGGCCGGGGCTGGATTTGCGAGGGGACTCGGGCTGGGGACGATGAGGATGCGCCTGTTTGGGCGGGAGGAGTAACGGGTTGGCCGGTACCTGGGGCGTATGGACTGATGTAAGTGGGGGCATATGGGTTGGTGGCACCTGGGGCATACGGGTTGGTAGGATGTATGATGTATGGGTTGGTGGCACCTGGGGCATACGGGTTGGTAGGACTTATGTTGTATGGGTTGGCGCCTGGGGCGGGCGGATTGGCACCTGTGGCATCGCCGGGTTCTGTCGTGTTGGTTCCGTATCCGTAGCCTTGCCCGCTGCGGGTACGGCTTCCTAGCCCCCCTCTCGAGACTCCTTTAGGGGGCATGGCGCCCTGGTTCGAGTTCCAGCGGGATTTTGTGAGTGAGATTTTGTTTTTCGTCGCGTTGGGGAGAGGCGATTTTCTGACGTTGGATGGATTGAAATGTAAAACAGAAATTGGAGGGGCCCTATAGGAATGGCCATTTTAAGGGGGGGTGAGTATACGGCAGGTGCTTTGTTTAGGAGGGGGATCCTTTGATGGGCGAGGGCGGCGAGGGGGAGACAAGGACGGGTGTGTAGATAAAGATGGCGAGAGGTGAGGACAAAAGATTTCGAGGACGAGGGATAAAGGGGTTGATGCTTGCGGTTATTCTTTGTTGTGAGCATGGCTCGAGTCGAGGACGAGGGCGGATTCTAACAAACATATCTGTCTGCTTTTCGAGATCGGGTTTGGGTTGCGAGGGAACCATTTGTGGGCAAGTTGTCTTGCAACAAGATCTGGGGGTTCGGTGGGCACATACACAGGCAATCATGAATAATGTATGAGTGTTTTACATATAATTTTCATATAATAAATATAAAGGGTAAATCCCCTCACCCGATAACATCTGCTACTCCCAAATGAGGCAGATACTCGTCTGAATATTCCTCTCTCCTGCGATATATTTGCATCGGATAGATATTTCGAGGTTCATAGAGTGTAGTATGCATCTGGAGAAACCGAGGAGGTTGCTTTGTTGTTGAATCATATCACGTGGGTAAGCATTGCCGCATGCGGTTGTGTTGACTTTTGAGGTAACGAGATAATCTTTGATGCTTCGCTGAGAAATTGGGGGAGAAGACGGAAGTAGAAGTATATGGTAGTGCGTTTTGGCGGATCGAGAGCTATGTATGCATTGATATTGGGGGAAGGTAGTGTGTATGGAATATAGCAACCGACGGAGTCTCCCATGAGCCAACACCTTCTGAAGATCGAAAACAAAAAAAAGAGTCAAGCTAACTTGATGTAAAAGGATAGATTATATAGGTCAAAAATGCAAAAGACTCATCAGATCTCTTTGAATCTGATGAGGAGAAAATCACTTGATTTTGCTTTTTGGTGTTTGTGATATGAATAATTGGTTGTTTGTTGTTTTTGATCGTCGTCATTGTCGGATTTTGGTGTTTATGATAAAGAATAATTTATTTATTATTCTAAATCAGCGTCATTGTCGGGAGTTGAATTGGTGACCTCTTTATTCATTCCAAACCCTGGCCAGATTGTCCAGACAGTGGTACTACCACTGCGCCACTGTGCCGCTTGGAAGAGGAGGACTTAAGTCGGGTTATAAGGGGGTGCTTCGCCTGTGGGGGGGGGGATGGTTGGCCTGAGGATCTGGTGATGGGGATAAGGCTTGGGGATCCCCCCGCATAAAAGGCGCTGTATGTCGAGTCAACAGTGGAAATAGGGAACCAGAGCGATACAGCATTAAATCAGAGATATAGATGCAGACACCTTCGTTTTTATTGCTTGGCTAACTAATTCTCAGCTGCAGTTGATAACTAGTTCTATGAATGTGTATATGGCACCCACGGGGTATATTGCGGCTCAACTTGACTCGGCTTGGAGAATCCTATTCTGCTTCTCTGGGCCTTACTGGTCTGGCAGATTGGCTATATTTCTCAGCCCTTATCTTGACAGTGAGCGGCGCGAGGTCGTAGTTGCGGTTGTGGGCTCTCTGTTGGAGGCCTCATCAGCCGTTGGATATGATACCATCTTTCAATCCTCAGGCAAGACATCCTTCGGGTCTAACCCGACCTCCTCTCCTACCCTCCTGACAACTCCCTTCAAAGCCGCACACGCCGGGCTATCCGGATAAGCATCGAAGAAGCTCTCTCCATAGTCACAGCTCATTCCGATCCGCGGATCCAGTGGCACAGATCCAAGGAATGGTATGCCCATCTCCTTCGCCAACGCGCGGCCTCCTCCAGTCGTCGCCTGGAAAATCTGACTCTCGTGCGTGCACTTTGGACACACAAACCCTGACATGTTTTCCACGAGCCCCAAGACCTTGATGCCTGCCTTACGGCAGAAGTCGATCTCCTTGCGCACATCTAGGAGCGCAACCTCCTGCGGCGTGGTGACCACAACCGCGCCATCCACGCCACTCTCCTTGAGGAATGCATTGACGCTGAGATGCTCGTCGGAGGTTCCTGGCGGAGTATCCACAAGTAGGAAGTCCATGGGGCCCCACTCGACATCCTTGAGGAATTGCTTGATTAATCCGTTCTTCTTTGCACCGCGCCAGATAACGGCGTCGTCGCGGGAAGGAAGCATGAACTGGACAGACATGACGGCAAGGTTGTCGGCGACCCAGACGGGACTCCAGCCAGAGGCGCTGACGTGGATAGTCTCGGTCTCCACGCCCATCATCTTAGGAATCGAGGGGCCACAGATATCTGTGTCCATAATTCCGACTGTAGAGGCCGGGTTGCGCGCAAAGGCGTGCGCCAAGAGTGTGGTGAATGTGGACTTGCCCACGCCGCCCTTGCCACTGAGGACGAGGATCTTATGGGATATGGACGCAAGGCGGGCTGTGATGAGGGGGATATCGGGATCGGGACCCTTGGGGGCAGAGGCGCATATGGCTTGGTTAGGGCAACCAGCGCAGGAATCTGCGGTGCCGGCCTGTTCGGACTCGGGGCCTACACAGTGTTCTGGCTCTGGGGCGACGAGCTGTGGCGGGGCTTTGAGCGGGTTCTTGATGACATCGAGAACCTCGTGGGCGCTGGGTTCTTCTAACGAGGGTGACATGATGTATATGATGAATCGAATTCGCCCAGCATGGGTGTTGTTGGCGAGATGAAGCTGGCGAAGTGCTGGTGGCGGGGTAGATATTTGGGAAACTCCTCGGAAATTGATAAGCACGCGGCAGAACGGATTGAATCGGGAGGCGGTCAATCACGGGAAGTCAGAATAAGGCAAAGCGTGAGGACAGATAAAGCTACGCTAGGATTGGCTGGTCGTGTGCTGCTGCCCAATTTTCACGTGTCAAGGATCCCGATTAGAGTTGTATTGCATTTATTATTGTTTTCTTTTTATATTTCGTCATTTTTGGCTTATTTCCTTTTTCTATCTTGAAATATAAGTATAAATTCATTAAGAAACTATATATTATATGTTGATGACTGGTGGATAAATTGGTGGATAACTATGATTGTGATAGCTGGGATAACTGTTGAGTTCTGTCTTTGATGTGTCTCTCGTGTGTCTCGCCCACAAGTGGTTGAATTACCATGTCATTTTGCCCTTCCTGACCGCTGCCAGTGTGGCTTTTTTCGTTTATTTACGCTGCAACAAGGAACAGTTTGCCCTTTCCTTGATAATGTACTCTACTATACCGTGCATTAGATCGGCACCATACAGACGCTGTAGAACTCATATCACACCACAGCACACAGAACACAGAACACAACAGTACAGTACAGTACATTGAACCCAATACACTGTACTCAGTAGATCCTATGAATATACCCTCACTCTCCCGATTCCCGCCTATATAAGACAACAAGAAGCTCGGAAAACCAACCAAAATCTACATGGAAACCCGCCGCTGAGACCATTAAAAGCTTTGGCTTTCGTTGGAACTCTATCGAAGCAACAGCTCAGCTCCCCCGTTAAAAAGTGGACCAGACCCTCTCTTGAGCTTATCCGAGAGCGGCTCAAACTGTCAACCGTCTCTCCCACGAACTTGTGATAACTGCAACCATTTATTCTGTGCTTTGTGCTTAGCGAGTTTTCTTTTCCTACCCTCGCGAGCGTTACAACATGAGCACATCCCATGAGCCGCCCACCAGGGCGGAGGGCCTGAGAGAGAGGCATGGACTTTCCGATGTGAAAGACGCGCCAAACGTCATTGATGCGGGCGATGCCGCCGCTGTGGAGGAGCTGGAGAAGGAGAAGAAGACGTTTGGCCGGACACCCGACGGAACCAGTAAGTTTTTGGCCTGCGCCCCAGAGCCCAGTGCATCTCGAGCTGCCGTTGCGAAATAATGAGAAAATGCAAGAACCCGGCTAACTCTTACCCCGCGTAGTCTTCACAGTTCCCCACACGCACGATATGGTCTCGCAGCTCCTCGACCCTCGACAGCCCAAGAACTTTTCCGATGTGGCCGTTTTGGCCGTCATGGCTGGCCACATCCTGCTACTCTACGCCCTCCCACAATTTCTCCGGGTCCCTCTATTTGCTGTCGTATTTCTGTTCTGGAGAGCCTGCTACAATGTGGGAATTGGCTACCTACTACGCGTGCAATCCAACCACAGACAGATGGAGACTTGGGCGAAGCAATGGAAGCTCTTCGAGAACCCAGCGTCGGGAAAGAACCCAAGACCTTGGCTGTATGACCTTTTGAAGCGCGAGCTGGAGGCAAAGATACCGGAAGATTACAGTTTTGAGAAGGCACCGATCGAGTATAACACCTGGCTTGTCTTCCGACGTGTCGTAGATCTCATTCTCATGTGCGATTTCTCTACGTACTGCCTATTCGCGATTGCATGTGGAAGCCAACCAGTGAATGAGAGCTATCTAATGTTCGTGGCTCGCTGGGCTACCGGCCTTATCCTCTTCGGTTTTAATGTCTGGGTCAAGCTTGATGCCCATCGTGTTGTCAAAGATTATGCATGGTACTGGGGTGACTTTTTCTACCTTGTCGACCAAGAGTTGACATTCGACGGCGTCTTTGAAATGGCGCCTCATCCCATGTACTCCGTCGGATACGCAGGGTACTACGGTATCTCTATGATGGCGTCTAGCTACTCGGTGCTTTTCATCTCCATCATTGCACACGCGGCCCAATTCGCATTCCTTGTCTTGGTTGAGAACCCTCATATTGAGAAGATATACAACCCCCCCGCGCCAAGAACCAGAAGAGATACGAATCCTACCCATGCCGAAGTTGAGGAAGCAAGCCACGAAGCAGCTGCAGCTGAAGGAGTGCAGGAGGAACCTGTCTTGGAACCCATCAGACCAAGGTCGCCAGTGGCACCTGCCCTGCCGTCCAACCTCCACAATGTCATGGGATTTGACAATATCGACCCATATCGAATCACGGATGTGTCTGTACTCCTCCTGGTGATGTACACCGCGCTATTGACCTTCTTCACGCCTAGCACACCAATTTGGCAGGCATTATTTGTCCTCCATGCTACCGCGTGGCGATTATGGTACAGCCTTGGATTGGGAATAATCTTAGATCAACAATCTAACATGAAACTGTGGACTCGCCACTTTGTCAAGTACGGCGAGAGCGCAGAGGAGGCATGGCGTCAATGGAAGGGCATGTACCACCTCAGCATGTCAATGGCCTGGATCAGCTTTGTTGCAGCAGCATGGAAATCGTACTCGTCTCCGCCAGACTGGGCTTACGGACTAGTCTTGCTAAGACATGTGCTTGGATTCGCCCTTGTGGCCCTGCAGCTCTGGACTGCTGTGAGCATCTACGAGTCTCTCAGCGAATTTGGATGGTTCTACGGCGACTTCTTTTTCGACCACGCACCAAAGCTGACATACAGCGGCATCTACAGATATCTGAACAACCCGGAGCGCATCATCGGCCTCGCGGGTGTCTGGGGAGCAGTATTTATTACGAATAGCAAGGCCGTGTTCTTCCTCGCCTTGCTTAGCCATATGCTTGCTCTCGGCTTCATCCAATTCGTTGAGAAGCCTCACATGCAGAAGCTCTACGGACAGAGCCTCCGTAAAGAAGCAGGGTTAACAAAGACATTCCGCAATTCTCTACCACCACACTTCAAGTCGTGGCATGGTAGCGTCGACAAGGTTCTGGGGGATACCGGACACTTTGTTGAGGACTTCCTCGATGCTGCTCGCCCCAAGCTCGCGACTGGTGTTTCCACCTTCGTTCGCGATACCACGGCACTCTTCCAACAGTACCCTGCACGACTGACCATCACCCGCCTGGCACCCGACCTCGCAGGCTACAACCCCAAGGACTACTCCATCAACATCGAAGACTGCTCGACCACGACAAGCAGCCCGTACAAATCCCGAACCTTCGACTACGGCGCCCCCATCCGCGTGAAGTGGACCGCCCCCGCCAACCACAGCCACAAAGACTGGATCGGACTCTACATGGTCGCTGACAACGGCTCGCGCGACATCACCCGCGTCGCCTCCGCCGGGCGCTGGATCCCCACCGCGCGCGACGAATACGACTCCTCCATCGCTGACACCGGCATCCTGTCTTCGAACAAGCCATACTCCGGCGGCGACGGCGACACCGCCCTCGTGCAAGGCGAGATGGTCTTCAGCGGCGACAAGCTCTTCTGGACACACGGTGTTTTCGAGTTCCGGTACCACCATGACGGCAAGCACAACGTCATGGCCATCTCGCGGCCCTTCACCGTGCGCCTCGCGCGCTTCGACGAAGAGGACACCACGGGCCCCGTGCGCGTGGCCATCGAGGAGGCGCTACTCCCCGTGGTGCGCAACTGTTTCGACCGCGACCCGGAGGTGGCGCCGGATGGCGTAGAGGATGGGTTCGGTGAGCTGGTGGAGCGCGAGAGCAAGTATGCGCGCCGCGTGGTGTTTGCGGTTAAGGAGGTATTTGGGGTGGAGTTTGCGCCCGGGGTGGTGCTGGCGGATGGCAATGTGAGGAACTTGGCGTGGAGGATTTGTAATGCGCGGAAGGTGCTGGTGAGTTTGATTGATCCCTTCCTTTGTGAGTGAAGCTAATGAGTTGTAGGCGCCGTATAGCATGTCGAGTGGGAAGGGGACGACGACGCCGACTGGAGCTACCTGAGTGGAGTCGGTTTGCTGAGTTAGCCAGACTATGTTGAGTTGTCGTGAGAGGCATTGAGGAATTGTGCTTGTTGCTTTTTGCTTTTTGCTTTTTGCTGTGGAGATGAGATGAGGTTGTTCGAAGGAAGCCTATCGTAAATAGGGGGCATTATACCAGTAACGTATATAGCATAGCACTACAAGAATCATGAACATAGCATGTTTAACCTTCTGTTGGTTGATGATGTAGATACCCAGGGAGTGCAAGCCACACATTACAGCATGGTTTATTGAGCTTAGATACTACAATGCTGAGCTCATGACAATTAGGAGAAAAGAAGAATATGGCCGTAATATATGTAATGAGTGGCAAATAATCTAAATTATATCCAGTGCCAGTGCCTTCATAGAGTGGCCTTTTATATCTCTATCTATGTACCCATCTATCAGTAGCTTGACCTTTACCTTTATCCCAATTCTACATATCTAATCATCGAGGAGAGAGTATATCCCAAAACGACCCCATACGCCAGAAAAAGAAAACTATCTCCTTATTTTACACCCCATCCCTCTACGCAGCCCCAAACACCTCCGAGTGAATCCTCCCCGGCTCCACGCCCAACCTCTCCAAATCCGCCCTCTGCTTCGCCATAAACGGCACTGGCCCACAAATATAATAATCCGCCCCGTCCACCAGCTCCTCCGTCTTCGCAAACTCCACCCGGCCCTCGAAATCATAATCCACCCCCTTCACATCCCCCTCCCCCACCTCATCATAATACACCGCCTGCGACACATTGTCATTCTTCTCCACCACCGAAGCAAGCTCATCCCGCATAGCATGCGCCCCGCGGTTCCGTGTCGCATGCACGAAACGCACTTTCCGCTCCGATGGCCCAGACGCGATAGTCTGCAACATCGACAACATCGGCGTCAGGCCCACGCCACCGCTCAGCAGAACCACCGGCGTGGTCGCCTCAGCATCGAGCGTGAAATCGCCATACGGCATACTCAAATCCAGCACCGCGCCAGCGGGCGTCCCATCATGCAGCAAGCTCGAGATTTGTCCCGCGGGCCTATCAACACCAGCCGCCTCGCGCTTGACGGAGATGCGGAAGCGGGAAGAGCCGGAGGGGACGGACAGCGAGTACTGGCGCGGCTGGAAGAGGTTTAGGCCTGGCACGAAGCAGCGGATTGTTACGAATTGGCCTGGGCGGAAGGGGGGGAGGGGGAGGCCGTCCTGGGG
>JPKC01002152.1:0-19117 GCA_000750925.1 Pseudogymnoascus sp. VKM F-4518 (FW-2643) | reverse complement strand
GGGTGGTGATTAAGGTTGAGGATGGGGAGGGGATGGGGGAGGGGGCGCAGGCGGTTTAGTGGGGGTAGATGTGGTGTGGGGTGTTTGGGTAGGAGTGATTTGTATAGCGGTGTAGATGTCATTGAGCGAGCGGCTTAGCTATTGTAGCGATTGAATTGAGTATACCTCTTCACACCATCTGAGACTTTCAAAGGCGTAACTCGTCAATCCATCACCCTATCCTTCTACCTAAGCACCCCCACACTCAGCAGCTAGCACCCCCCCGCACCACAGCACGCCGTAAGCAGATACTGGTTGTCCACCCTACACGCAGCTAACAGCAGCGATCAGCACCCTCTGTCCGCGGAGCCATGTTGGGAAATAGTATGTACGATTGCGGGACCACCGCTGCACTAGCAGGTATGCTCTCTATTAGATAATTACAGTAATACTAAGTAGATGCACGGTCAGCACTAGGGGTTGGGGAACTATTAGATAGGTTGATAGTTGAATTGGTTTTCGTGTTATAACTATGCTCTAACTGCCAGGTGAGAACGCTGACCTGTGGCCCGCATTCCAATAATACGCACTAGTTTACTACCCGTATGCTGAATTATGTGTGTGCTTTTCTATCCGCTTAATGTTAGAATACCCATGTTTTTCTCATTTACTTAAATTATACCATACCTCTACAGGCAGTGCGGCGCCCCATTGATATTCTCGCAACCCCCCCTTCCGCAGCATGCCACAAGGATGTATTCGGAGCCCAAAGCATTGCAGACAACCTGTGGCATATGATTAGCAGTGCAACCTATCAAGATTAATGGCAGAGAGGTGTGTGGAAATACGTACAATTGCATCTTGATAAGAGGGACACCCATACATAGCGCCTGAAGTACAGCTATAGCCTGGGGGGCAGAATGGCTGTTGCAAGGTAGTAGGAATGTAGGCTGCCTGGACGAGGATAGCGCTTAAGACTAGGTTAAGGAGGGCGAGGGAGAACTTCATGTTGGTTTTGAGGGAAGGTTATATACGGATTATTTTGAATTTGTAGCTAAAGTGCCGGTTTAATGTTGGATTTTAGAAGACAGGATAGACGACCCTCTCTGATTTATATGCTCTGGCACATATTCTGAACCCTTACTTGCCGCCTACATGATAGATGGTTTTAGGAGTGCTCATGGAGACGACGTGGATTTTAAACCCCCTTGCTTCCTTCTATACCACTTGGATGGACAATAATCCAAATCATGACTATCACCCAAGCAGTCATGGCATCAATTCCAAGCCCCTTACTTCTTAATCCTCCGTACCATCTCAAGGGTAAATTAAGGGGATAAATCCCTCCCTTTATTTGTTATTGTACGGAATCCTTCTGTATTTGTTGGGATGCCACGTGGGCTGCTTTGCTAACTGACCAAAACACGGCCAGTAAATACTACGGCTTTAAGCACCCATAAAATAGACAAATAGACAGATATTTCAATTCAGTCTACTGTTATAACTACGTGCTATACTCTAACCACCACATGAGAATTTTATAGTCACTTAGAGTACCCGATAAAAATTAGCCCTGGATTTTCCTGAAATACCCAAATAGCTTGATGGGCCATTCTGTTTCCTTAATGTTAGATAAATGTGTTTGTTCGTTTTATTTGGCAAAGAGTTGAGATACATACTTTACATGCAGTGTGGCTCCCCATTAATAACCTTGCAGCCCCCTTTCCCACAGCATGCTATGGGGGTAGAGCTATAGCCTGAATCGTCACAAATAAGCTGTGGAATATGATTAGTAGTATAATCGAGTACAACAGCAGAGAACCGTGTGTTGAAATACGTACAATTGCAGCTACTTCATAATAAGAACACACACTAGTAGGGCCCTCATTGCAGTGATATGTACCTGGGGTACAGCGTTCTCCTAACAAGCCTGTCGGGATGGTGGCAGCTTGGGCGATGGTAGCACCGAAGGCAACACTGAGGCAGGCTAGAGAAAACTTCATATTGGTTCAATGAAAGATTAATGTTTTTTTGCTGTTGTAGGTTAAGTGTAGGTTTTGGAAAGATGGGATAGAAAATCCCTCCCTTTTATAAGCTCTGGCTCATATTTGAAATCCTTACTTGCCGCCTCATGCCCCCTTGCAGTCTCAAGGTTTTCAAGGAGGTGAGAACCCCCTCCCTCCACTTCTAAGTTTATGTACGGATTTGAAATATCTATGTTTCGGTTGGGATTTAGACATGCGGTGTGGACGGCTGCTTTGACCGCTGGCAGAAGCACGGTTACCAATATTTAGGTGCTCATTAGATTGGCAGATAATTCAATTAAATCTACTATTTTAACTACGTGCTGTACGCTGTGCGTATTGTGAACCCGCTGCTCTAACTGCCAAGTGAGAATTTTATAGTCACGTAGAGCATCCCATGCAAATTATCTGTAGGTCTCCGTATTCCTAGAATATCCATATAGCTTGATACGCGTTCCTATCCCCTTAATGTTGGATACCTATATCTTATACTTTTCGGGCAAAGGGTTAAGATACACACTTTACAAACAGTGTGGCGCGCCATTAATAATTTCGCACCCCCTTTTCCCACAGCATGCCACAGTGTGGTAGCCTGAGCCCGCAGCGTTACAGATAACCTAAAGAATACGATTAGCTCGTATAATTAATAGCGTAGAGTTGTATGTTGAAATACGTACAATGGCAGGAAAAATACACCCATGGTAGCCCTGTTGAGCGCACATATAAGAGCCAGGGGTGCAGGGATTAGGTAGCAAGCCTGTGCCTTGCCTGGGGATAGTAATGGCTTGAACGAAGATGGTGTTAAAGACCATGCTAAGGAGGGCAACAGGAAACTTCATATTGGATTCGATTAGTGGTTTACTGATTTGTTTGCTTTTGTAGATAAATGCGAGTTATAAACAGATGAGACAGGCAGACCCTCCCTTTTATAGGCTCTTGCGCATATTTAGAACCCTCCCATGCAACCTGGACAAATAGTTTCTATCATGTTAAATTCGAAACTCCTGGCTGCGACCACCTAGATGATAGTCTCAATCGTGCCAATAGGCACAACGTGGATTCCAAATCCTTTGGCGCCGCATGCCCTTCACCGACCCAGGGAGAATACACACTTTACATGCAGTGCGGCATCCCATCAATTACTTTGCACCCCCTAGCTCCGCAGCATGCTGCCATTTTGTAGGTGTCGCCCAAAGCATCACAGACAACCTACAGCATACGATTAGTGCGTATAACTAAAAACCGAGAGTTGTGTGTTGAAATACGTACAATGGCAGGATGATAATCACACCCAAAGTAACCGTTCTGAATGCAGATATATTCGCCTGGGGGGCAGCCTGTATTTGTTAAGCCTGTGTCTGGCCTAGAAATGGCAGTGGCTTGAACGAATATGGTGCTAAAGGCTAGGCTGAGGAGAGCAACAGGAAACTTCATATTGGATTCGATTAATGGTTTACTGATTTTTTGCCTTTGTAGATATAGGTCAGACAAGCCCTCCCTTTTATAGGTTCTTGCGCATATTTGGAGCCCTCCCAATATAGCTTAGATCAAATTCGAAACCCCTTGCCACCTTCCATACTATCTGGCCGATAGTCTCAATCGTGCCAATAGGCACGGCGTGGATTCCAAGCCCTTTATTGACTGAGGGTGAGTAAGGGCGAGTAATGATTTTAATAGGCTTTTTCACACATTTGGAATCCTTACATTCCACCTGGATGGTTGTCTCAGTCTCGTGCCAATAAGCACGGCGTGGATTCCTAGCCCCTTGCCGCCCCAACCCCCCTGCCGCCCCATGCCCCCCTGCCGCCTCTAGCCCGTCCGGCACCAAGCCCTTCGCCGCCTCAAGTGCGAAGCAAGGGTGAACCGGGTACGGGTACACAGTAAACAATGTAAGTAGGCATCAAATACTAATCAGCACGAGCTCTGCATGATACTGGTAGCGGTACTCTGCGTGTCATGTGCAAGTGATTAGTATGCAGTGAGAGCAGGGGTTATTTATGATTTGACGTCAACCTTACCAACCCCGCACTCTGCTTACTGTACCTTGCGCATATATATATTTGTTCAGCCTTGGGGATTACTATGTAGATCCTCAATTCTAATATCGTCTTCATTTCCGCAGGTAGGATATTTGAAATCTGTCAAGAGCCACCCTTGCTTCAGCTATTAAAATCGATCTCGATTATCACCTATTACCACCACCATGTCCGCCGAACGCCGCTGGGACCAGCGCCAATTCCACCTAGAAGAGTCAACCACCCAAAACGGCGGTGCCCGCACCATCTTCATTGAGTACATGACGCCCGGCACCACTGTCCCCCCACACTACCACACCCGCTTCGCCGAGACCTTTGACCTCATCAGCGGCTCCATCTCCGTCTACAGCAGCACTAACCCCGACCTCGACGCGCTAGAGGCATCAGTCCGACCCATCGAGATCGGAAAGATGGCTAGTGTTGAGCCGGGGTTGTACCACAAGTACAAAGTCGGCGCGGAGCAGACGGAGCTTAGGGTGATTCTCACGCCGGGGGATGCGGACTTTGAGAGGGCGCTGATGATTATGAATGGGCTGAATGCGGATGGGAAGTTGGCAGGGATGGCAGATAGTGTGTTGCTTATGGCGGTGGCTATGGAGTTGTGTAATGCGCATATTATTGGACCAGCGGCGGAGATGCTGGAGGGTGTTAAGGTGGAGAAGAAGGACGAGGTTGAGGCGCTGAGGAGGGAGTTACTGGGGAAATATGATACTGAGGAGGCTTTGAAAGCGTTACTGGCTAAAATTGAGTAAGTCGCTTTTTCGCATCATGCGAGGATTATATGTAGTCTAGGGACTATTCACATATTTTATTTCTTAGTTGGTATTCGTATTTGTATTGTATGGAGAGGACCCCCCTACCAGCCAGTCTCATCTCATATTTGCCTTCTCTCGCCCCTTCCCAGACTTTCCACGCCCACGCTATCGCTTCCCCATAACTACCCTCCACCGCCCACCATCATCCATCCTTACTTCCTTCTTCTCTCCTTGTAGACTTAACCCGGCAAACGCACTCTCGAAATAGAGTCACGACTCTGCATAGAAGATCTCCTTGTAACGGTGCGTTGCGTCTACGACGGCGGCTTCGGCGGCATAGTCTGGGGTTCGTCAGCGCTGTTCTTGGGGCTATGGATGGGGGTTCTCGGTGAGGTGGTAGAGGGAGAGAGAGAAGAGGAAGGTCTCACTGAAATCGGCTCCCATGTCCGTAGCTTGCAAGACCTTGATAGATAGGTCTTGGTTCACCTTCCCGACGACCTCGACGGCGTTGCCGACTGTGAGATGCGCGTCCTAGGTGGAGTTAGCTAGGGTCAGATGCAGACGCTGGAGAGAGTAAGTACCCGGTTCAAATGCGCGGTGATATGTCCGTTGGCATCGAGTGTTGCCTCTTCACCGCGCAGCTGGATAACCTTCCCCGTTATGCGGACGGTGCGGTTGGTGAAGGAGTCGAGGTAGGTGGAGGATATGCGGGGGGTGGAGAGAGATTCGGCCATTGTTTTGAGTTCTTGGAGAAGATTGGGAATTGGGCGAGGGAATTGGCACTGGGTTGGTGAGAGTTGTTGGTTGATGGGATTTGGTGAAGTGGGATGGATGGTGGGGAAGTTTGGTACGTGGTTCTGAGACGCGTCGGAACGCGACGGCACGTGTTGATAGGCACAGTTTCAATATATGATTACCGGCACGTAAATATAATTATCCGTCTTCAACCGTTATTATACACAAGCACCCCGTTAAAATAAAGTGTTGACACACAAATCGCTCGGTACATTTTTGACTCACTTGCCCCACCATCTCATAAATCTATCAAAATCGACAACTTTGAAAAATCACAAACAACCCCCACAACACTTTGACTGCTCTGCGCTCCACTATTCCAAAAAACAGAGAATAGCACGCAATTATGGCTGACGCAGCTCCCATCGAGGAGCAAGTCGCGAACCTGCACTTGGACGAGGTCACCGGCGAGAAGGTGTCCAAGTCTGAGCTCAAGAAGCGCCAGAAGCAGCGCCAGAAGGAGGAGGAGAAGAAGAAGAAGGAGGCCGCCGCACCTCCCAAGCCAGTGAAGGAGAAGAAGAGCAATGCCGAGGCCGATGAGAAGGAATTGAACCCCAACGTAAGTCTCACGCCCCTGCACATCGACCCCGCGAAGACGAGGCTAATAGCGGGGTATAACAGCAATACTTCGAAATCCGCTCGCGCGCCATCAACAAGCTGCGCACTTCGCAAGACCCGAGCCCATACCCGCATAAGTTTGAGGTGAACACCGATATTCGCGACTTCGTGAAGGCGCATGAGAACCTCAAGTCGGGAGAGCAGCGCAAGGAGGTGGAGGTCCGCATGGGTGCCCGTATCTACAACAAGCGTGCGTCTGGAACCAAGCTCGTCTTTTACGATGTCCGATCTCAGGGCATTAAGCTGCAGGTGATGTGCCAGCTGCAGGAGTCTGCGGAGGGCGCCCCGCCGTTCGAAAATCAGCATGAGCATCTCCGTCGTGGAGATATTATTGGCATTGTCGGATACCCAGGCCGCACCGCACCAAAGAACAAGATTGAGAAGGGAGAGGAGGGAGAGTTGTCGATCTTTGCGACAGAGGTTAAGCTGTTGACGCCGTGCCTGCACCAGTTGCCAGATGAGTACTACGGATTCAAGGACCAGGAACAGCGTCACCGCAAGAGATATCTCGATCTGATCATGAACGAGCCCACCCGGAATGTTTTCCTCACCCGCTCGAAGGTCGTCACATATATCCGCAAGTACCTGGACGGCCTTGACTTCACTGAGGTCGAGACGCCCATGCTTAACGCCATTGCCGGAGGCGCCACTGCTAAGCCTTTCACTACTCACCACAACGACTTGAACATGAACATGTTCATGCGTATCGCGCCCGAGCTCTACCTCAAGATGCTGGTCGTCGGCGGTCTTGACCGCGTGTACGAGATTGGCAAGCAGTTCCGTAACGAGGGTATCGATCTCACCCACAACCCCGAGTTCACCACCGCGGAGTTCTACATGGCCTACGCTGACGTGTACGACCTCATGAACATGACCGAGGAGCTCATCTCCAGCCTCGTCAAGGAGCTGACCGGCGGCTACACCACCAAGTTCCACACCCAACACGGCGAGGAGTACGAGGTCAACTGGGAGGCCCCATGGCGCCGCGTCGAGATGATCCCCGCCCTCGAGGAGGCCACCGGCGAGAAGTTCCCCCCCGGACCCGAGCTGCACACCCACGAGACCAACACGTTCCTCCGTGGCGTTCTCAAGAAGATGAACATCGAGTGCTCGCCGCCGCTCACCAACGCGCGCATGCTCGACAAAATGGTCGGCGACTTCATCGAGGAGACCTGCGTCAACCCCACCTTCATCACCGGTCACCCGCAGATGATGTCCCCGCTAGCCAAGTCGCACCGCAACAACCCCGGACTGTGCGAGCGCTTCGAGGCCTTTGTGTGCAAGAAGGAGATCGTGAATGCGTACACCGAGTTGAACGATCCGTTTGACCAGCGTCTGCGCTTCGAGGAGCAGGCGAGGCAGAAGGAGCAGGGTGATGATGAGGCGCAGATGGTTGATGAGAATTTCTGTATGAGTCTCGAGTATGGTCTGCCGCCGACCGGAGGGTGGGGAATGGGTATTGATCGCCTGGTCATGTTCTTGACCGATCGTTATAGTATTAAGGAGGTGTTGGCGTTTCCGTTTATGAAGGAGGAGCAGAAGGGTGGGCATGTCAAGTTGGCTGCTGAGGTTGTGGGCATTGAGGCACAGCCTGAGGAGGGTATTGGTGAGTAGTTCCTGTCTGTTATTTGAGAACTGGCACTAACATTATACAGCGCACAAGTAAATGCATGTTACCAGAGTGAGCATCGTATAAATCAGGATACTGCGTGTGGCCACATGGGAGGTGTGTCTGCCAGCTGTGCACAAGCACGACGGCATGTATACGAGAAATTTAGACAGGCCTTTTTTTAAGGAGAGGAAAAATGTTTAAGTCTATTAGTCGAGTTGAGATCCCGCTACTGATATACTATCCTGCGTGAAACGCCGCCGTGATGCTATCTGCTTCCTGCTTTCCCATATTTGAACACTATCGTGACACTATTTTATACTACATGTTTCACCCCTCTCCAAATACAACCAACCTTAAGCAGTTGGCGTTCCCCTCGCCGCAGCAGGGATCCTCACTTTCGGGGCCCCCTGCGCAGCCTGTGCCATGCTGCTCTTCACCAGTCTCAGACTCCTCTTAGGGACCCACAGCCGGCTCCCGAGAACAAGCGTCATAGTAAGCAACCCCATGCTGCACGCCTGGTGCGCAGACGCCAGCGGTAGCGGCACCAGGTACAGCAGAGTCGTGATACCGAGTGCCACCTGCGCCAAGCCGAAGTGGACGACACCCATCATACCCCTGCGGGCATTCTTGGGAATCGCCGCCGCGACGCGCGGGTTAAAGCGCGAGTACGCCCACAGCGCGATAATGGTGGTCAGAGTGGTGGTAGCAAGAATGCGATGGTCGAGCTGCACAGTCGACGGATTCTCGAGGATGTTGCGCCACCAGAGATCAGCCTTGTCCTCGCGGCGGGAGTAGAAGTCGTTGAAGAGCTCGGTGGCGGGTGGGGCGATGCGCCCCGGGCCCATAGTCGGGAACTCGTTGTAGATGAGGCCTGCGTCGAGGCCGGCGACGAGGGCGCCGGAGACGGCGGTGGTGAAGACGAGCAGGGCGACAACGCCGACGGAGCGGCGGAACAGACGGAGGGCCGGGCTTGAGCGCTCGAGGATCGAGGCGTGGCCGCGAGCGGGGTCAGCGAGGAGGGCGCGGTCGCGGAGGGTGGAGAGACCGCCCCAGAGCATTGTGGCGTAGCAGATGAAAGCTGTGCCGAGGTGGGCGGCGAGGCGGTACTGCGAGACACGGGGGTGGGAGCCGGGTGCGAAGAGGTCGTCTTTCAGACCAGACTTGACCATCCACCAGCCGATGAAGCCTTGGATGCCGATTATGGCGGAGATACCGGCGAGGCCTGCGGTGAGCGGGCGCGAGACGCGGCGACGAGCGACGAAGTAGACGGCGGGGAGGACAAAGGAGAGCCCGATCACGCGGCCCCAGAGGCGGTGCGTCCACTCCATGAAGTAGATGTATTTGAACTCGTCAAGTGTCATGGTGGGGTTGAGCAGCTTGAATTCGGGGGAGGCGCGGTACTTGTCGAACTCGGAGTCCCAGTCTGCGGCAGAGAGGGGAGGGAGCGTGCCAGTTACTGGGCGCCATTCCGTAATACTCAGTCTGGACGAAGATAGGTTAGCTTGGGCACATTGCTAGAGAGTGTGAGATGCGTACCCTGATTCCGTGAGCCGTGTCAGCCCGCCAAAGACAACGATGCCGAACACACTGGCTGCGCTGCCGAGGAGCCAGAAAGCAACGCCGCGGGAGCTGGTCTCGGGGAAGAAGGATTTCTTCACCGTTTCCTTCTGGGAATTCGCAATTGTCTGGCTCAGAGAAGACAGGGGTGAGGCCTGGGCTCCTGGCACTGTAGCAGCACTTGTGCGCAGTGGCGCAGAGCTGTTATAGAAGCGCGTGGGCTGGAAGGCCGAGAGCCCTTTGCTGGTCCGGAGCTTCGGCGCTTGGATGGAGGCGGATTTGGGGCATTGGCGGCAGGTGAAGAGGTCCTTTCCTAACTTGGGTAGAGCCCGCCGCAGCGGGGGTAGTAGTGAAGCCATTGGCGTCGCTGATATCCCATGCGAGGTAGTTTTACTGGCTTGATCGAGGGATGGACGTGGTTGACACTTTTCAAAAGATAGGTCTCGGCATGTGGCTCGTGCGCCGTTAAGGTTTCCGCGGCGCTTGTACCCAGGTACCGAACCACTTACAAGGGCTCAGGGGACTACAGCGGGAAATTTAAGTGACGACGATCATGAACTGCAACCTCACTTCGACTTATTTGCTATGATCCTGTATTAATAGATAATTTCACATGCCCCCCTCCTCAGCGCGCAATACAATCAGTTCGACACTCTTCCGACCTGCGATACAATACCTCTTGCCAGAGAGAACCCGTCTCGGGACTACACCCCAAACCAACATCGAGAGACGGCGTCGGCGCCCAGACGAAAGCGACAGTATGGCGCACTATAATCAGCCAGAGCTGGTTCCCAGCTCGTTACCCCTAATAAACATATCAAGGACGCCGTCTCCTCATATCTCAACAGGCTGGACATCTAATGAGGGTTCGGATTCGGGAGAGGATGACCTGGGTGACTTGTCTGGTGGGGGAGGCTTCTTGTCGCAACGGCAACGACCCACCGGCTGGAAGGGCTTCTTGACACAGGGTGGCTTGGGCATATATTTATTTGCTACAACGAGGGGATGGAGTGTTTATGTGGGCTTGATGTGTCTATGGTTAATGGGGACGGCCATAGGGCTCTTGGTGATCAACTGGTTGGTCCTGCTGAGTATGTGCCCCTCTGTGTGATCTTGTCCTGCCAGTTCAAGTAGCTAACTACTGTGCCAGGCGGTGTCTACAAATTCCCCTACCCGCTTACAACTACATTTATCGAACTCGTCGGCTGCCACTTCTTCCTCTGGGCGTTTGCAGGTTTTACCAGGCTCTTCAGCCGCTACCTTAGCAATGCTGGCCTTGCCGCGCTCGTTGCGCCCTCCTATGCCCTCACCAAGCCTCCTCCAACAACCTACACCCAGCGCACGCCCCGACGCTTCCCCCGCTTTATCACCAAAATATTCTCCAAGGCCGGTTCTGGCATTGCCGGCGGCGGCCCCTTCGAATTTGATCGCGCCGTGGCACGTAAAACCATACTCCTCGCAATCGTCTACGTGCTCAAGATCCACTTGAGCACCATCTCCTACGCCCACTCCGAACTCCCCATGTACGTTCTCACGCGCATCGGCATAGTCCCCCTGACCGCCCTCGCCGACTCCCTCCTAAAAGGAACGCGACACTCAATCCCCCTCCTCTCCGCCACCCTCTCCGCAACCCTCAACCTACTCGTCGGCTCCTGCCGTTCCAACGTCCGCGTAACCTGGGACAGTGTGCTCGCCGGCGTCATCTCCTCCTTCTGCGCCGCCCTCTTCCCCGTCCTCCTCTATTCCACCTACCAGAACCTCTCTGCGCCGTCGCCCGAGCGCGCCCGCGACCCCACAAGCTCCCGAACCACCTACACGCTCTTGCACCACGTCTCGCTACTCTCCATCATCATATCTCTCCCATTCGTCCTGATCTCAGGCGAGATACCGAATATCGCGCGCAACATCTACTTCCTCGACCGGCCGTGGCACTGGTTCATGATGCTGTGCGGCTCTCTGGGGACGTTCTGTGTCTTCACTAGCACAGTACTGCTCGTGCTAGCGACGAGCCCGCTGACGACGAATTTTTTGACCATCCCGGCGTATGCGTTCCTCATCCCGGTGCTGGCCAAGTTCCGGATGCCGATGTATAGCTGGGTGGGTATCGCGCTGGCGTTCGCGAGTTCAGGGTGGTTTGTGTGGGTGAGGCGGCGGGAGAGTAGGAAGGTTAGGGCGTGAGGGCTTTGGATGGG
This sequence comes from Pseudogymnoascus sp. VKM F-4518 (FW-2643), assembly GCA_000750925.1. Taxonomy (NCBI): domain Eukaryota; kingdom Fungi; phylum Ascomycota; class Leotiomycetes; order Thelebolales; family Thelebolaceae; genus Pseudogymnoascus; species Pseudogymnoascus sp. VKM F-4518 (FW-2643). The sequence goes on along the minus strand of JPKC01002152.1, from coordinate 7,549 downwards.
TTGACGGTGTGTGCATAGGTGGAATGGGATATTAATAATACATAATGAGCATAATGCGGCGTTTATTGATGCGAATGAAGCTGTGTAGACAAATTTATATCGTTTACTACCATCATGACCTATAATCAAAGTCTGAAGTGTGCCGAACATATTGAACGACGCCAGTGATTATTTAACAATACTAATATTTCCATCCAGATGGAGCTATATAAAATGCTAAAGGTAGGATTTACAATAAAATTACACTATACCCCACCACTCACCCCTCACTCGACCTCTTCGCCGCCCTCCTCTGCTCCCTCGCCAACCTCCTATCCTTCGGACTCAACGCCCTCTTAATCTTCATCGCGCCCCCCAAAAACATCCACGTCGCAAAGAACACCACCATAAAGTTAAACCCATCATACACCCACATGAGTCCAAAATCCTGCCAGCGGTGGCGATAAAACACATTAAACCCCTTCGTGAACTGATCCCCATTGGCGTACTGGCAGAACTCGCACAAGCCCCCCGCACCAACCTGCACATAGCCGCCCATCCGCGCTACGAAGTCGTCGGTGTAGGACGCACAGCTCATGCCGGGCGGAGGGAGAAAGCGCGCAAACTCGGTGTCAGCGCAGACGACGGGGATGTTGTGGGTGACGACGCCGAGCTGGCCTTCGAGGAGGTAGTGGAAAGGGGTTAGCCAGAACATCCAACTCTGCCAAAAGTGTGGAAGGGCAGGGTAGGGGACGACGACTCCGCAGAAGGCGACGATGAAGAGGAAGAAGAAGGGGATGAGGAGGGAGGCGAACATGGCGTTTGGTGCCATGGCGGCGATGAACTGCCCGAAGCCGACGTAGAAGATTTCGAAGAGGCAGACCATCATGAAAACGTAGCCGGCGGGGAAGCCGAGGGGGAGCCCGACTCCAAAGTACCAGCAGCAGAAGAAGATGCCGCCGCAGAAGAGGGAGTAGGGGATTTCGGGGAGGATGGCGCCGAGGGTGAAAGCGGGCCAGGCGTAGATTTTGGATTTGGCTTCGCGGAATTTGAAGACGTCGCGGAAGGAGATGTAGCGTGGCTGGAGCTGTTGTATTAGGGGTGGGGCGATGGTCAACACCATGAATATGGTGAAGAGGCGGGACTGCATGTCGATGATTGAGTTGCCTAATTTCCAGAAGGTGAAGGTATTGAAGAGCCCTGTGAGATATTGTGTTAGTCGAAAACAAGGCATTGGGTCGGGGCATATTCATGCATACCAGTAACTATATGAAGAATCAACTTCCCGAAAAAGTATTGGGGGGTTCGCCAGTATGAAATAAAGCACCTCTTAATCACAGCCGAGATCTGTGTGCTATATGGCATAGCATACTCTCGGTCATCCTTCCTAGCCCCTCCATGTCCTTCCGTAGCCCGCCGACGGACTTGGACCAACCTCTGAATCTCATCCTGCCTATCCTTGGCATCCTTTGATCTTTCCCAAATATCTGCCCAGTCAGGCCCCTCGTAGTTTGGATCACCTGCGCCAATTACTTCCAGCATGTACTCTGCCGGGTTTTCATCCTTTGGACACTCCTTTGCGCCGTTCTCTTCAAAATACTCAATCATATCCTTGCTATCTTTTCCCAGGGTGCCATGGAAAACAACGCGTCCTCCGGACTTGAGCAGGAGGAGCTCATCAAATTCTTCAAAGAGGACGGCAGACGGCTGATGGATGGTGCAGAGGATGGCCTGCCCAGCATCAGCTAGCTTCCGTAGAAACCTCACGATATTGAAGGCTGCCTGGCTATCCAACCCAGACGTCGGCTCATCCAGAAACAGAAGTAATTCCGGTTTCGACGCAAGCTCAACGCCAATAGTGACTTTCTTCCGCTGCTCCGAATTCAGTCCATTTCCAACCTCTCCAATTATGGCTTCAGCTAGATCGTGCATTTCAAGCAGGTCTATAATCTTCTCGACATATTCGTACTTCTCCTTCTTCGAAACCTCCTTTGGCTGGCGTAGCAGAGCCGAGAACTGAAATGCTTCACGCACAGTGGCGGTAGGCTCATGGATATCCATCTGCTCAGCAAAGCCGGTCGAGCGCTGGAACGATCTGGGTAGCGGTCTCCCATCTACCAGAAAATCACCAGTAACGACACCAGCATCCCCTCTCTGTGCGAGCGTGTTGAGCAAAGTCGTTTTTCCTGCACCACTGGCGCCCATCAACGCTGTCAGCTCTCCGGGCCTTACATAGCCATTAACTCCTTGAAGCAGCTTCCTCTCCCCTTTCTCGTAGGGAATTGTGAAGCTAACATTCTGGAAGGTAAAGACTGTTTCGTTCCTCGCTATTCCATCCCTCACGTCGCCACCAGAATTTTGTTGTCTCCCACCCGTCGTATCAACTGAGCTTTCCCTTGCACGCTCACCGTCGTTCCTATGGGCATTTTTCTCGTTTAAAGCTTTCTCAACGGATTTTGGAGCTCCACCGCGCTTGAAAACTGTAACTGCACCACCACCAGCATTTGGTTTCTGCCGCTCCATTCCCAGCGCAGTGAGGGTGACGAAAAATAGCCAGAAGCCAATAATGATTCCAATATTTCGCCAAAGGTGTGATCTGGTATAGTTGAAACCCGTCATGATATAGTTTTTCCCAGAAACCGAGGTCTTCCCTGGTTCTGATCCTTGGAGCGCACATGATTGGAACTGAGGACTCGCATTGGGGCCGGTTGGAACGAGCACCGGAGGAACACACTGTATTTCAAGGTTGTAAAACTCGTTGGACATGAGGGCCTCGAAGCCATACTGAACCGGGTTGATCCACCGAAGCCACGACAGCCAAGGCCGCATTTTTTTCGGGGGAATAAGATACCCCGTGTATGTGACAAAAGCTTGGATAGAGACTCCCGTAAACCGAGTTGCAACATCCAGAGAAGCAGCCCAGGCTCCGATTGCACGAAAGAAGGAGTACATAGTCAGAGTCAACGTCCAGAGAACTAGCAGGGAGATAAAGAATTGGCTTGGTGTTCGCTGAAGATTGGACATAAAATAAACAACCAGATCAAATATAGTGACTTGTATAAGAACTAACGGTAAATCAATAACAACTTGAGCTATAGCATAAGCTGCAGGACGATAGAACGAGAAGGCCTTATGCTTCAACATGATAGGCCTGCTTTGAAACGCCGACGTCAATTCCGCCAAAGCAAGGAGAGCATTGAATAGCAGCATAAAGAACATCACACCACCCCTCTCGAACACACCTGATGTTGTCTTCGGCATGTTGAAGAAAAGAGAACCAACAATAAGGCCTTGGAATAAGATGCCGCCCCATTTCCCAATCAAAGTCTGTCGATCGCCTAGCATGACGAAGAAGTGCTCGTCCGTGCAGGCCAAAACTTGTTGGTAGAATGGGAGGGTATAATTCTTTTTCTCAGTCTTCTTCGTCATCGCCTCAGTTCTTATACGGACCTGCTCCTCGACAAGACTTTGATATCCGTCCAGCTCGCGCCAGTTCGCCTTCTCGATCTCGCTCCCGCGGAAAGCTGCCTCGAACTGTTCGGGCGTTTTGGGTATTCGGTCGTGCCATCCCTCTTTCACTCGCCGTTCATGCTTGTCGGTGACTGAAGTGAGGAAGTCGGCCGTTGTCCACCGTTCGGGTCGTTCAAACCCGAGGTTCTCAAAGTATTCAACTGCGGCATCTGCAGGGCCATAATAGCAGCATCGGCCTTTGTCGATTAGTAATACCTTGTCGAAGGCTTTGTATAGACTTTCTCCTGCTTGGTATAACGCCACGGCCGTCGAGATCTTGGCCATGGTGGTCAATGTCCGGATGCTGTTCACATATTCCAGTGCCGTAGAGGCATCGAGACCTCTCGTAGAATTGTCCCACATCTGCGTCGAAGCCTTCGTTATCATAGCTTCGGCAATGCTAACACGCTTCCTCTCTCCTCCAGAAACGCCACGGACACGCTCGTTGCCGACGAACGTGTTCAGCGTATGCTCGATCCAAAACAGTTGTGTAAGCGCCTTCAAGAATACCTTGATGTATTGGTCGCGGCTCTCGCCTTCCATTCTCGACTCCTTTCCTGGTGTTCTTGTCTTGAGTGCAAACTCTAGAGTCCTCTTGACGCTTAATGTCGCATAATGGAGGTCCTCTTCGGGGTTGTATAGCACTTCTCCTCTGAACTCCTTGGCCATAGTTGCTGCTGACTCCCCTCCATAGCACACATCCCCCTCGACGCTCTTGAAGCCAGCTCTTTGATTCCCAAGCACCTTCAAAAACGTCGAGCATCCACTCCCAGGGCGACCAAGCACCAGGACCATCTCCCCAGGCTTGATGACACCGCTGAAGTCATTGATAATTGTCCGTATCGGCGGTCCATGGGCTTTCTTATTCCCGCTGAAAATAGCTCCAATCTTTCGCGGTAATGCCAGGAAGATATCACCAACGGTAGGCTGTATCTTCGCCCCAAGCCCTACACCTTTGACTGTCAAGTGTCTGAATACCACTCCAACATGTCTTGTCTTCTCTTCCGCGGAGTTTTCTTGCCGTCCATGCCCAAACATGCGGCTCATCAATCGCTCGATAGTTTGGTCGGCCATACTGAACTCGACGTATGAGCTGGTGGTTTTAACATTCTATAATTATTGAAGATAGTTGATATATTGCATTCATACTCCTCCAACGAGTAAGGCCCTTCATCACGGCTGTAATGATGGTTATAAGCAGTGGTTCCCATATCAACAGCTTGGAAAGCCATTGTCAAGCTACAGCTTCCGAATCGTTAGAAAGTATGGTTCGCTCCAAGCCTAGAGGATACCTTTCCCCGCATACAAACTTGTACGGTGTCAGAAGTATTCCTCCCCAGTCATTTATGAGACAGATGATAGCGCATCATACTAAAAAATGGTACTTTTACTGCACGCAAATTCGCGTGAGGCCTGAAGTACTCCTTGTGCCGGTCTTTATACGGAAATAAAAGGAAGCTGAGAGTGACATCATGCACGTGAAGTCCAGACCACCAATCGGGCGCTTGGGCCACTGCTGCCTTAGAAAATTAAGAAGCGATCCTAATTGGGCCTAAACATCCCCACAAAAACAGCTGATGCCTATAATTGCCCACACGTGATACCGTGTTAAGTTCGCGTCGGTCAATCCTTCGGGCCAAATTAGTATATTATTTGTCCATCGACAATAGATTGTGGCTGTGATGGTCCAATGCTTCATATGGGTAGGTTCGGCTTATCTGCCTCCAGAACTTCATAAAACCCTCGTATCTCCCAGTTTCTCTATTTCATTCTTCAATCGAGTCCCTTTTCACAATAGGAACACCTTTGTCTGTTACTATTAACCCCGCATTCTTCATTTCCCGTCCGCAATGGCTATGACAAGCTTGATAGACCGATATCTGGCTCTGCCAGGCGAGCTTCAAAGTTCAATTCTCTCTTTCTGTACAAACAATGATTTGGTCTGCCTTAGCCTCACCAAGTACGCATTATCCCCCACCTCAATCGAAAGACTCCAACTAACCCACCCAGCAAAACCCTCTATTCCCTCATCGCTACTCCCAAACCAGCGAACCTTGACACGAACCAGCTCCTCTCCCCACCGTCGCCCAATGAAGTTCTGACCACCCACCACCCATGCCATAGGCACCCGTGGGAAGCTCAATTTGGTACCCCCTACAACGGAATCTACAGGAACTTGTGCACGGCCAGAGAGTGCTCTCACGATGAAATATTCGACTGCTCGCTGTGGCTCCGGTTGCGTGACTGGATGCCGAAAGGCACACGCTACTGCCGCGAATGCCGCCGCTTCACCAAGCGCGATAAGAGGCGGCGTAAGGGAGCCTGTAAGTCGAAAATCCCACTGCTCATACATGCAGCTGTGCCGTTTTCGCCTTGTCCCCGCTAACACCTTGCAGGCAACTGTACGCGCCCAGCCCGGCGCACGGCGAACAACAAGTGGACCTACCAGAAGAACAGAGGCTTCCACAACGATTTCTGGAAGATTTACTACACCGAGGCGAACCTGGCCAAGGTGATACGGCGCTTCAGGGAACCGCGGAAGACCACATCGCCATATGGTCTGAGGGAGCGAACGAAGCCGTCTCAGAAGCTATTGGAGCACACCAGCAACTATCAATACACCCAGGACGACTCTAGGGGTGAGTGGTTCAGAACCGATTTCACATGAGCCACCTGAGGCACCTGAGCTTGCCGATCTACAACTGTACTATATACCCCAGGCCACGCGGGCGATGACGAAGACATGATTTCACGAACTGACGATCGATATACGACGGAGAATACATGACGGAGGGTTTATCTGATTACTACCCTATTTTTGTCTGCATTATAGCGCGTTAGAAGCATAGCACTGGCGTTATCAAAATCCACATTTACTACCATACTTTGCTTTCCATCACCCCCTTGCTTGCCATGCTTCCAAACCCACCTTTCACCCCCGTCCTCCATCCTTCATTCCCGTTCAACACCCCACCCCCACGCTCACCAACCCCATCTCTCAAGAAAAAGCTCAGACCCTCCGGCACCAGGCACGGAAACCCGACAAACTCCTCTCCTCTCACCATCTCACGTGACACACCTCCCGTTCAATCCCACCCGCACGCTTACAACCACAACAGGGGCCTGCCACGTGCGCGAAACGGCATTTGCAGGCGCGGCTGGGGCGGTATTTGGGAATAGAGTGGAGCCCAGTCATCTCAGGTCAACTCACAACCCAGCTCTGCCACGCAGCGCTCTGCGGGATACTTTATTGGGGGTGGTCAGAGCGGAGCGAGAGCGAGTGGAATGAGACGGGGAAAGGGGAAGTGCCATGGGAAGGGGATGGAGAGGGGAAAGCTTAAGCGGGTGAATCGTACGGTTGATTTTCGGCAGGATGCGATTGTGCTGCGCTGGGAGATAGCGACGATGCGTGGGCGGAGGGATGAGGACGGACTACTGCTGTCAGCGCAGCGAGTTGCGGTGAGCGCAGGTTGCTAAAGTATGAAAACACCGCAGCAATCCATCACCAGCATGGATGGCCTTGCATTTATCGGCCGCATCATACAGCACTAAGATTATCCCTCGGCTCCCGGGCAGCGCACCTACCCCGGACGTCCACCCCTGGACTGGGCGCGCACGGATCCCATCTAAGGGCGGGCATGGTCATCTGACTTTGCCGATCGTGGCCGCTTCGGCGACGGCGGGGGAGATTGGCGGGTGGCGGGGTGGGAGAACTTCGGGGAAGCTGTTTGTGAGTTTACTACTTGTACTGTACATGGTTTGGAGTTTGGTAAGGAGGTTCGAGTAAGTGATGGATGGGGAAGCCTGGAACCAAGAGGAGGAGGGATGGGCGTTACATTGGCGGGTGATCGGCGCGCTCGAGCATAGCGTTGATGGAGGGATTGTAGTGTGCCGCTGCGGAATGGACGCGGAACCCTCACCTTCGCTGGGCGAGATGGGGTTGAGGCTTGGTATGGGCACCGGCGTGGTGGCGGGAGGAGCGGCCTGGTTACGTTTTTGGAAGAGGGAGTGCGGTGATGGGTGGGATGAAACGGGAGGAGGGTGGGTGAAACGGCAGGGG
>JPKC01002148.1:0-18440 GCA_000750925.1 Pseudogymnoascus sp. VKM F-4518 (FW-2643) | reverse complement strand
AGCCCCCCCCCTTTCCGCAAGCCCCTATTCAGGTGCTTCATCGTCAGCATCATCGCCGTCGCTGTCAGCCTCCCGTATTCTACCCCAATTCCGTAAGCAAAGTAAATATCTAATCGTTGGCGGTGATAACCTGTTCCGCTTCTTTGTAATAATATCACTACCATTACTGAATACTCGTTCCGATGCTGCAGATGTTGCTGGAATAGCTAAATGGTCACGAGCAATACGGGCAATAACTGGATATTGGTATTGCTTTGCGCACCAATATTTGAGAATATCAGTATGCTCACCAGGCTGTGGTTCAAGCATCCACCGCCTCCATTCTAGCTCCTGAAAAGCTAAGCCCTCTAACGCAAATAGATCTTCGTCGGAATCGGGTTCTTGATCTATTGTAGTAGTAGCACCTATTGCTTCTGCAAGAGCCGTTTCGTGAGTAATTCGCTCTGTATCAAGGTAATACTCTCGCTTTTGGTACGTTCTACAAACGTCTTTAAACTGCGCTCTTGCTCGTAATCTTTGTGTATCGTCTATAGTATTTGGATATATCTTTTTGAATACTGTATGATTCATTTGTGGGTCGCAAATCGTAGCAACAGCTGAGTGCTTACACTGCTGATTCGTTGTAAGAGTATAATACTCATTGAGCTTTTAAAGCGCAGCTCTACAAGCTACTCCAATTGTAGAGCTTCTACTAAGCTCTTCTTATAGCGATGTAACCTTATTTATCATCTTCAAGTAAAGAGGAATAGTAAAGTTGAGCGTTGGATATAAATCGCTTTGTAGCCGTCTTGATGGCTTTAAGAATACTAAGAATAATCGTTCGAGAGCTTTAATAATAGCCCAATCGTTGCTTGTTAACGCAATATCCTTCATACTAGTATCAAGCTTTTGCGTAGAGCATACTGCAGTAATCGGTATTCGAAGCTTTATAGCAGTTTCAAGCATATAGTACGTTGAATTCCAGCGTACAGGCATATTAAGTGATAACTGGCGTAGCTTCTGGCCTGCGGCCTTTATCTGCTTCTGTAAAGAATCCTTCTATGCTCTTCGGTTTCGAAACACATAAATATGCCTTCGGAGCTTCTTAAGTGTAGCTGATATTTTAGTAGAAGAGCTATCCATACGATGCGGAATCTAGGCAAGCCCTTGCTGACACCAGTACGCTTCTGTTTCTGTATCTGGGCTGGCTTTCAAGCTCTTTAGAGCAGCTTGAACTGCGAGATTGATAATATGAGCAATACACCGAACGTCCCCTTCCTTTACAGTAAACGTCCAAGGCTGTTGAATAGTCGTCTGACGTTCACTGGCTATTTTCTTATATTCTGAAAGCATTACAGTATTCGCTGAGGCATTATCCCGCGTACAAGTAAAGACAGCACCTGTAATTTCGAAGCTATCTGTTACTGCAGCTAACTCTTGAGCAAGATATTCGCTGCTATGAATTGGCTCTTAAAGGTAGATTACATCAAGTAATACGCACCGGTGCTACCACTTCTCATTAATCCAATGACCTGTAACAGCAGCGTACTCTGTATAGTTCCGTGCAGTCCATGCGTCCGTTGTTATAGATATCCGGCCGCTACAGGTAATATGAGACTAGAGTTCTAATTGTAGCAAGCCTCAGTGATATAAGAATTGCCGCTGTAGCTCTCAGTGTAGCGTTCGTGACGATATTGACAGAGTACTCGGGCTTAAGAACTGTACTAATTGATGGAACGAATAGCTCTCAATAAGTCGTAAGGAGAGGTTATTTGATACAACGAATGAGAGTAATAACTCTCGGTATTTCGCTCTACTATTTGATGCTTGAGCTTGAGCAGGCTGGACTTGCTGGTTCCGTGGCTCAAAAAACGACGATGCACTACTTGATGGGCTTGACGGCGTAATCTTATGACCTTTCGTTGTATATGCTACTGTTGGATGCTTCTGGGTATAGTGCTTCTAAAGATTACCAGTTGAAGTCTGACTTAATAGCTACGGAGTAGGTGAATATCCGCAGTCTGGTTGCAAGCAAGTTACCTTAACTGTAGGTGGGTTACTATCAAGTATCAATCGCGAATACAATAGCTTTGTAAATAGTATCGACGACGTCGGTGGCAGCATCCGTCCTGGAGGCTGGAGCCGGAGCGGTGTAGGATTAATATCCTGTTGAATATGAATAGGGGTAGGCGGCAGCGTTGGCAGACTTGGCTCATTATAAGTATTATAGCTATTATAGCCCTCGAGCTCTGTCGGTATATCTGATAACGACGAGTCGCTCATTCTGAGGATAGTTATCACTTTATACAGCATCAATACAGGTCTCACGACGTTGGAAAAAAGAGGTCTTGGCTACGCTTGGCTATTCTTGGCATATATCCGGATATATACTCGAGAGTATCCGGATACGCCGGATACTCTTCAAATATCGCCGGGTAGGTATATACTCGAGGATATACCCGGATACCACGGGTATATTGGTATCCGTGCCGAACACTGCATGGAAGCCGAATTTTCCGTTTGGCGATTGGCTCTTGGAGTGCAGTTCAGCCACCTTTGCACAAAAGTCGGATTTTTCTGGGAGTTCTTGATTCAGTTTATGAAACTTGCAGATATAGTAGTGGGCGTTAGGTATTGCTTTGAACGAGCCCCATAAAATTGGCTTTGGGGTAAAATCAGCTACGACAGAGTGAATTTCCGACGTAGATTCAAATTCACCGTGTAATGCAGCTTTGCCTTGCTCGCCAGTAGATACCTGTTCTCGTGTTGTTTTAGCAATATGAGTATTATATCTTAATAATAAGTTTATAGAATTTTAAGTTCTTGAAAAAGTAATTTACCTTCATGAAATAACTCTCGCTTGCCCCGGAGTCATTCTTACTATCAACTCTATAAGCCCAGGCCCAGGCCGACGACCCAAGGATAGTGACGCCCAGCGGCGGCTGAAATAGAGGTATCTCTAATTAACCAATATTAGTAAATGCTATCAAATATCCCATACATACGTTTATACAAACCAGAAATCACGTTGACATTTATTGTAGAATTGTTTTCTGCCACTTTTGATCCTGACCTTGGTTCCATTTTTGTGACAGACTAGTTTTATTGTTGTACGTGCCTCGATGTTTCAATATCTCATAAGTCCATATCTTTTCGGTGGGTTTACTTCAACTTATATATAGGGTTATAGTTTCGGTGTTGGAATCCGTTTGCCCACTCACACGATGCAGATCTATACTGTAGGCACAGACACTAACTGTTGGACAAATATAAAGAACTAAGAAATAACGTTCCCAATTATAGCCAAATTTTACATGGTGTAGAGTTCACTTTCGCGGAGCATTCAGGGGAATACTGAGACTGTAGTGCATAGTTCCCTCCACAGACAGCCGCTCCGACATCATCACTTATTAGCCGCCCAAGTAAATCGTCAACTAATTCTATGCATGATGCATGTTTCATGTTGGCGAGTAATTAATAATCTATTTAGCGATCACTCGCCTGGTTGGCAGTTGAACGACAGGTTATCCACTTTCCTGCATGACCATGCACTCCGCATGCACATATTGACCACCGAGCAGCCAACTGATACACCGCAGACGTGGCAGACGGATTCCCCGCGAGGCTCGCAAATTGTATTTTTAGTTTGCCTATTGATATGCTACGAGCTTAGGTAACATAAAAAATTGACTGTCGGATGCAAACTATTTTCTGCGTCGTCATATCTAATCCCACGTTACTGTGCTCCCTCAGCTATTACTGTAATATTTTATACCAGTATAATGGCGGTCCCCCGCCGCTAATAGCTCTATTTGGGACAGAGGTGAACACCCCATTTTTGCCGTAACTCAGGTTGTGATGGATCGCGTAAGTCTAATATATTCCTTGATTATTACACAGAGCCTCACCGGATATTAGTTCAGGGGGCGCCCAGCGGTGGCGGCATCCTCACCGGAAAATCCTCAACACATAGGAGGAACAGTAATGGAAGCTTTGCAGAGAATTAGACTTTCCCGCAAAACAAAATCCAGGATAGAAGATCGTTTAGAATCGCCACAAGATATTAAAGGACCGCTAGGGCTTAATCTCCTTCATGACGTCGCAGAACCGCTAATAGACTTTATTTTTGTCCATGGCCTCGGCGGAGGCTCCCGGAAAACATGGTCGATGTCACCTGATCCTGAACACTACTGGCCAAAGGAATGGCTGCCCCAAGATCCGGATTTCCACTATGTCCGCATACATACCTTTGGCTATAAGGCAGATTGGGATGATAAGAAAGAAAGCACACTAACCGTGCATGACTTCGCCCGATCTTTGGTGGGCGAAATTCAATGCAGCCCTCATATCCGCGGAAATAAGGTGAGCCCAGGCTTAATATTGCCATGGCTGTGATCTAATTATCCAAAAGACAAAAATTGTCTTCATTGCACATAGTATGGGTGGAATTGTAATAAAAAAGGTACGCAACTAATGCTCTTACTGGGACATACTGAGTTAAAATGGTCCAGGCTTATCTACTTGCTCGAGAAGACCCAGAGCTACGAGACTTAGCTCGCCGTATCCATAGTCTCTATTTTTTAGCGACTCCCCATCGAGGTTCTCACTTAGCAAAGACATTGTCGAACATCCTCCAAGTCTCCTTTGGGCCAGTCTCCTACGGCGCAAAGCCTTTTGTTGCAGAACTAAACCGCACATCCGAAACAATCATTTCTATAAATGACAGTTTTCGACATTTTTCAGATGATATTCATCTTTGGTCTTTCTACGAAACAACTCCGAGCACAATTATAGGCGTAGATACAATGATCGTCGACAAATCATCAGCAACCCTTGGCTATGCAAAGGAACATTCATCGCTTTTAAATGCTGATCACCGTGGTGTTTGTAAGTTTGACTTGTAGACGGATCCAAATTATCAGACTCTTCGCAAGTCTTTTATTACCACAATAGACTCGATTTTATCAGAAGGTAACGTGGAAATATGTAGCAAATAAGGAATAGGACCACCTCTGACTTTTCTTAGGTTCTCAAGCTGCATCCGAAGGCTTGGAGCTGCAATTAAAGCAGCTCATAAAACTCACAGGGGTAGCTGAGTCACCCGTTGAGGAGCTATTAACTCTAGAAAACATACGAGTTGCCGGTTCTGGTATGTGGCTATTGTCAAGTGACATCTATATCTCCTGGCGGACAGAGCAGGACGCCAAACGGCGCATCTTTTGTCTTACTGCAAAGCCAGGTTCGGGTAAGTCTGTTCTGTCTAGCCAAGTAATCATCGACCTTCAAGACCGTGAATTGAGATGCGGCTTTTATTTCTTTAAACGTGGCAATGCTACAAAGTCAAACATTTCTGGGTGCCTACGATCTTTAGCTTATCAAATGGCAAGCTAGGACAATGCCTTACTGAAGAGATTATGCGAATTTGAGCAAGAGGCTACGTCGTGGGAACAGTGGGATGAAAGGATGATTTGGCGAAAGTTGTTTCTGGGATGCATTTTCAAAGAACACAGCTCAGATATTCACTACTGGGTAATTGATGCTCTAGACGAGTGCCATATGCTCCCACTCATCCTCTCTTTATTTGCCGAAATTCCCCCGCACTTGAGGATATTCATAACCTCATGCAACTCCCCCGAGCTTGAAAACGGCCTGGTTAAAATTGCACATCTTGCCGAGCACTACCAAGTGAAAGCTGTTGACACTCTTAAAGATCTGGAAATCTTTATTGATTCAAAAATGTATCTTCTTCCTGCTGGCGACGATAATGGCCAAGCGACATTGAAGCAGCAAATAGTTGCGAAGGCATCTGGATCATTTTTATGGGTTTCCTTAGTAGTGAAAGAGCTACAGGAGGCCTATTCGAGGAAAGCGCTGAGGATATCCTGAACGATTTATCGACAGATATGAACGAGTTCTACGCCGGGATGCTGGAAAATATTTCCGATAAAGGCCTCCGTACCACAACACTTGCAAAGGCTGCTTTTATGTGGGTTTTATTATCATCCCGCCCATTGAAAGTTGATGAGCTACAACTTGCGATCAAGCTAGATATAAAACAGACTGTTCACAATCTTGGAAAATCGATCTCTGTCATATGTGGCCAGCTATTATCCGTCAATCAGAACAATGAGGTCGAAGCTATCCATCAAACCGCGAAAGCGTTTCTGTTGCAGCAGGACAATTTTCCTAATCTTGAGATTGAGCAAATAAGTAGCCATACTCGAATGGCCCAGATATGCCTTAAAATCTTAACAGAAGACCTGCAGCAATGGCAGCCGAAAACAGGCCCAGCGACGGCTAGCACAGGGACAAAATTCGTAGAATACGCTTGCGAGTATTTCTCAGGTCATATCAAAGAATGTTCATCAGAGGACCCAACCATATGGGATGCCCTTTTTAAGTTCCTAGACAGCAACCTTCTTTTATGGATAGAACATCTCGCAGGAAAGAGAAAATTGGGCCACATTACGCAAACTGCACATAATCTACAAGCATACTTGCGGCGTCGCATCAAATATCTGCCGCCACTATTTCCGCCCACGGAAAGACTTGAAAGCTGGATAACGGATCTAATTAGGCTCAGCGCAAAATTTGGGTCAAATCTTGATATTTCACCATCGTCAATACGTGACATAATACCAGAAATGTGCCCATCAGAGTCACTAATTTCAAAGACCTACAGATGTATTCAACCTGGATTGTGCATAAAAGGCGAATTAGACAAGGTTTGGGACGATTGCTTGATTAGAATCAACTACCCGAGTCATGAAACCACCGCGGTCGCCTACGGAGAGCACCATGTAGCGGTAGCAGCATCAGATGGCATATTTCTCTATGACAAGTGGTCTAACTACGAAAACTCCATACTAGACCATAGCGAAAGGCCAAAGGCTATTATTTTCGGCAGCGAAGACGAATATATGGCCTCTAGTGGGCTGCGGAAAGTGAAAGTGTGGAACACAGCAGAAAAGACCCAAGTTTGGAGTTTTGATACTGAGCACGAGGCTCTGACTCTCCTGTTTACAGACGGCAATACTGCTTTAACTGCCGCCACAAAAGGTAACTATACGATCACCTGGGGCCTACTTGGTGGCACAGAAACACAGCGCTGGAAATGGACGGACAGTATCCACAGTACAGCTATCTTTCCAAATCCACGTCAGATGCCAAGAAAAGCGTTATTCTCTCCGGATTATACAGTCTTGATTGTTAGCTATCGTGGTCTTCCCTTATACCTTTTTTCGGTGTCGACAAAGAAATTTATTGGCTGTTGTACCAGAGCGGATATTGACCCTTCAGGTAACCCTACAAGTTTCGCGGATTACAGCGTCGTTGACGCACTTGCTTTCAATTCAAATCCTGAAATCAACAATTTAGTTGTATCGTACGGTTTCGGAGAGCTTGCAGTTTACGACATTCATTCAACTGACCTCTGCTTTCAAATTCCAGGAGCGTATGCTCATCACCTCGCATGCTCACCTAACGGCCGCACACTTGTTACGGGGAGTGCCCGTGGTACAATTCAAATATTCGAATTTGTGGGAGCAAGAGGAGAGGCTCTTTCACTTATATACAAGATTTGCCACTATGAGGATGGTATCCAAGGGATCGTATTCAGCAGCGACGGCCTCTGTTTTGCTGACATTCTTCACTCTCAGCTCCGTATCTGGAACCCAACTGTGCTCGCCCACAATAATTTGGATGGAAGCAGTCACAGTGAATTTAGTCAAGCAATTACGCTTGAGCCACCATCTGTGTCCATACTTGAGAGTCCCCTTGAGACAGAAGTCACCGCGGTGTGTTTTCATCCGGATGGGGATTTTGTCTTCTGTGGAAAACAAAACGGAACCATTGCCTATTTTGATACGGCTTCTGCTTCTCAACATGGAATTCTATACTGTCATTCAGCAAACGTTAGAATAGTTTGCATCGCCTATATTAAGGAGAATTCTCTCCTTATCACTGGGGATGAAGCTGGCCGTGTGCTATTATAAAAAATTGATGTTTCGCGGCATGAATGCAAAACAGGCTCTCAAATTGCAGAGATACGCTTGAAAAATCCACCGCTAGCTATACTCGCGGCACCTTCTGGTTCTCGTATTGTCTTCCAAAGTATGATTTCAGCGGAGGTATGGAC
Organism: Pseudogymnoascus sp. VKM F-4518 (FW-2643); assembly: GCA_000750925.1. Classification (NCBI taxonomy): domain Eukaryota; kingdom Fungi; phylum Ascomycota; class Leotiomycetes; order Thelebolales; family Thelebolaceae; genus Pseudogymnoascus; species Pseudogymnoascus sp. VKM F-4518 (FW-2643). The sequence goes on along the minus strand of JPKC01002148.1, from coordinate 10,324 downwards.
GACAGGAGCTGAGAAAGTGGGCGCCACTATATATCACGAAAGTAGCGACAAGACGACCATTGTGAACCATCCTGTCCTAGCAGAGCATTTTATAATTATCGACTACAAAAGCATGCGACTTTATTCCTGGTCCAATTCACTCCCAGCAAAACTATCCACAGACGAGACATCACAAACATCAAACTTCACTGCCACTCGGTCTTCTCAGGCTTTCCAACACCCGATTCAAGATTGGCAAAATGAACAAAAGTACCAGCAGTCTTCTCGATTTATTGCGCACCTCTTCAAAAGAAGCGCCGATTCTATTTCATATTCCGATCGCGCCTTATTACAAGTATGGCCGGCATCGAACATCTCCGTTTTCGACTCATTCCCATCAGCTATTTCAATTCCTGAGTTCGATAACCATTCGAATAAAATCCTGCAGATTATCAGCGTCTCTGGAAACCTGATAATCTTTCTTGACAAAGATCTCTGGGTTTGCAGCGTTGACCTATCGAAAATGACAGCAAGTGGACATAGCTCCAAGAGGCACTTTTTCTTGCTTTCGGAGTGGCAGAGAAATTATGAGGGGTTTATCATTGAATATATTCCTTCGACGCATGAGTTTGTAGTAGCAGTGAATCATGGTATAGTTATCATAAGTAGGGGTCTGGAACTTGAGGCACCCTGGTTCTCATAATGTTGAAGTTTTCATTGCATTTCCAAACAGGGTACAAATCCACACGTCGTTATCGTGATGAAGTAATCTGGTTATTTACGTTTATCACGACGGATGCAATGCAATAGTTGACTACGTCGTATTGGGATCAGCGGCCTGCACTTGGATACATTGAACATCTTGATACGTCAAACCTAAGCCATGTTCAAATCGGATCGGCCCATGGTCCCAATGTCCACACACCGCTCCAGAACTGACTCCCTTATTCTCTCCTCGGAAATTCCCATTTGCTGCGGAAACCACTCCTTAATACTCTCCCTCTCTCCGAGTATCATCATCGCCAATGCCTTACCACATAACCAGGCATTCACCATTCCCTCCCCCGAATACCCCACGCTCACCCACTCCGCTCCCTGACCTGACTCCCTCTCAGTCAGAGACCCAGGCAGCTTCCCAACCCAGGGAAGCATGTCAACACTGAACCCCATATTCCCCGTCCACATGCTCTTAACCTCAAATCTATCTTCCCCAACATTCTCAAACGCCTTCCCAAGGCCATGCGTCAGATGCACCGCAACATTCTCATTTAACTCCGAATCGCTGGCGACCCCCATCTCCACCAGGCCACTAAACCCTGCTTGCACAAACCCACCTCCAAACATCATCTCCCCTCCACCGCACCATTCGTCTCCTCCCGTTTCTCCCTTTGGTAACTGCGTCAAGTAATCAAACCCAACATCATATTCAAAGCTCCACGACCTCTCTCCCCCCTGATGCGAAAACCACTTTGGCGGCACCTGCGCTGACATCTGCCCGCGCAGCGGATAAACTCTCCCCCTGAATCCCGGAACAAGGTGGCCAACATGCGCATTAGTTGCATGGACGACGTGCTTTGCTCTGATATCCCCCCCGGGTGTCGATACAACGAAGAGCCCATCCCCGGATACTGAAATACCCGTCGCAGGCGTATGCGGACAGACATGTAACCCCTCATCATCGCGTTTCAGGTTCGCCAGCACACCAGATACAAAACGATACGGCCACATCGCTCCAGCTTTTCCCTTGATAATTCCATAAGCCCCTGGTAGCCCCATCGCCTGCATCTCTTCAGCCCCCTCAACAAGCTTGCAAGCGTCCACTTCGTCTCCAAAGTCCTCCTTAAACCCTTCAACTGCCGCCTTTCCCCTCTCCCATCCCTTCTCCCCAAAGAACACACACGTAGACTCCACGACCCTCATCCCGCACTCCTCTCCAAGGCCCTCTTCAGAAACAACACGCATAAGCTCATCCACATGCGACATCCGGAACCGCGTGATCTTCTTCGCTTCTTCCCGACCATACCGCGTGACAAGGTCCCCGTACTCCTCCCATCCGACTTCATTCACGTGGCCGCCATTGCGGCCTGTGGCGCCACTACACACATCCCGCGCGTCGAGGACGACGATGGGGTTTTGTTTCTTATCTTGTTTCGACAACGAGGAGCGGTGGTATCGGATGAGGTGCCGTGCGATGGAGGTGCCGGTTATGCCGGAGCCGATGATAACGATTTCTGCATCTGGAGGTGGGGGTGGGGGGGATGTAGAGAAGGCAGGATGAAGAGGTGAGAGCCAAAAGGAGGAGGTTGCTGGAGGGGAGGTGGTGGGGAGGCCGGGATCGGAGAGGATGCGGGTTATGGCCTCTGACTTTGCAGCGGAGGGGATATCAGGGGAAGAGAGTAGGGGAAGGATAAACGACATTGTACTCCGTAGGTGGTGGTTTTGGAGTTGTTATGTCGTCTCGAGATTGAGATGGAGATGTGGATACGGGATGGGATGACGAGCGGTCTATCAGTGGGGTAGCGGATAGAGGCGGGAGTGGCGTTTACATTTTACAATGTATATTGTTATCTCTCTAAATTTAACTATGAAAGCATTGTTGCTCTGCGCAACAGGATAAAAAATCCGATTTGACGGAAAATGATGTTGGAGTAAGCGATTGGGCGACAAATGTCCCTCAGTTACTCACGACTAATCCTGAGACGTAGGTGTATATTCCCTCCGGATGTATTTTGACGGCTATAATTATCATAGCCTCGTCCCAGAAGCCATATGGTGGTGTGCATCCCATAGTTACTGTCCTACAGAGCTACAACTTGAGTCACAACTAAAATATAATCTCGATCAGGCAACCTGCCAATCCTAGGGTGAATGCGTGGAACTGGCAGACTCCATGTACTGTGTCCCAATCTATAATAACGCGAAGTCGAGTTCCCCATAGCCGATAGCTTGTCATAATAATTTGTTTCCATGTTTTCAGTGGCGGATAGCTCGCCATAAAACCCCAAATAGCCTCATAATTCCAAAGTTTAGGGTTTTGTACAGCACGGCGCTCTATTCTCATATGCATATGTATCTGCAAAAATAGTAGTGAGAGAGCAGCTGATTCATCCACTTTTCTATCATGTGGAAGGGTGGGAAAACGCCAGCTGAGGGAGCAAAGTCGAAATCCATTGCAGTCGTTGGCAATTGTCAGATCTTGAGAACGTCTTCCCGCAGTTTGAATAGTAGCATGTGAATGTGCTTTTGCAGTGAACGTTGTCTACATGGCGCCGGAGATCCTTTGGGAGAGCAAATCCTGGCCTGTCGCCACAACCGGCAATGATGCACTTGAAGGGGCGTTCATGGGCCTTTGAATGCTTGCTTTGCAAAGGGTCAATCGTGGTGCTTCTCGTATAGTTTGGTGGACTTACTTTAGATCGCAGAGTCGCCCGAATCCCTTTGGGCAAGAGCTACACTTATAGGGGCAGTCGTGGGTCGTTGCGTGCATGCTTTCGAACGAGTCAATATCTGTACTTTTAGTGTGATTATGGCGTACTTACTTTAGATCGCAGCGACGTGTGAATGTTTCTGAGCAGAAATCGCAGCTGAAATGCAGACATTTTCGTCGCCTCCTAGGCCATTTTGGATTGCGAGGTGCTTCAAGAGAGCCATCTGACACAGGTGATTCTTGCGTGGGATTGACTGGTTCTAGCGCCGCAGAGTGAGGCGCGTTGATATTTGGTTGATGAACAGAATACGAAGAGGACGAAGCTTCTCCGGAACCAGTCGTGCCATCGTTGTGGACTAAATTTTGCGATATCTGGTTTTGCCCATTATCTGCTAATGAACTTTGTCTTTGAGCAGGGAGCGAACAAATTACCCCTAATGATGCTTCTAAGTTACGGTTTATTGGAAGAAAGCTCGGTGATTGAGGATGAACCGGCTCCTGGGAGTTACCCAGCTCTAATGTTTGAAACAGGGGGCCTCCTTTCGGTATTGGAACCGAAGTGGTTGTTAAAATACCACTGTTAGGAAGGTAAGGTGGGAGTGGTGTAAAGGAAGGACTGGTGCGAGAAAAATCGCTATAATCGTATTCGAAGGAAGGACCCCAGAAAGAATCGTATTCGAAGGAATGATTCGAGAAGGAATGCGACCAATCTTCCACGTCATCGTATTCGAAGGAATATAGAGGCGCTAAGAACGATGGTAAATCGATTGAAAATGAATCCCGAGCTTGGCTAGCTCCATGGTTTGGTCCGTGGTTTATCCTGTGGTTTGTTCTGTGGTTTATTCTGTCGTTTGTTCTGTCGTTTGTTCTGTCGTTTGTCCTGTGTTTTGGCCCCTGGTGGCTCGGTGAATAAATATCAGATGTGTGATACAGTTGCGTAGATTTTTTTGATTTTTCTGATGTCGTATTGAGGACGAAATATTGGGCGCTTTCCCCCGCTTGTTGTATCGCGCAAAGATGAGTCCTTTCCGCGCGATTAGTGCGGAAAGGCTTCTAAAAGAATAGAAAAAATTGAGACCACGGCACGAGGCTGTGAATCCAGCTCAGGTTGGATAAGTATCGTCAACGAAACTTGTGCCCGCCGGCACACAATGTGGCCCGCGGGAATAAAAAGGCGTTAAACTTAAGGCCCTCAAAATGTTCCACGTTTGAAGTTAAATTGAAACAGACGAACAAATTTTAAAAAGTGTCGAGTGTGAGGAGGAAGGAAGAGATTGGAGCAGAGGATGCGGTATATATGGTGTTGGCAACAGCCGGGAAGGCATTTGCAGACGCAAGCTGGGTGTGGGTGGCCTCCAAGATAACAAGCGTATCCTCCTGTTATGAGCCGCTGTAAATATAAATATGGGTGGCTTCCGCGCTGGTGGCCTCCAACTTAAGGCGACCTATAGCGAGTGCAGGACATCTCCTACACTAGGTAGGGAGTCTCATTGGCTGACCAAGTACAACACGTTCCAAATCTAGGCAGAAGACAACTGCGACAACAACAGCCTCATTTTTATTCAGACTGGTTACTATATTTTGAACCGCACTCCGTAATAATGGCGAAAGGCTCTAAATTGGGAAATATATGGTTCTCCACGGAGCCTTTTCAGCTGAGCCAAAGTTGGGGTTCCCGCATACTATTCGAGCTTTACTTTACTGGCAAGGAAGGTCTAAGCTTAAGAGGTCCAAATTTTGGTTTTAAATCAGCCATTGATTGCTATAAATACTTCCAGTACCCCCCTCGGCTGTCGAATTGTGACCCGATCCCGACGAAGTCTCCATTCACGCCACCTCTCTCATATCCGAGCGATACGCACGGCTCGAACTGTGAGGTCTCCTCCACGTCCCCAAAATCTTGACTTTGAGAGTCTCCTAAAAACAGCTCTCCCTCTTTCACAGTCGAGTAAGCCGGCTCTCTAGCTTTCAAACTTCCATGTTGATCGGCGAGAGAGAGTTGTAGGGCTGGCGATACGTCTATACTAAGACTAACGGCACCAGCGGCAACTTGTGCTGTGTATTGCTGGCCGATACAATGTCCATAATCGGAAGCCCCTATACGAATTTGCGCTCCAAACTGCTGGCTGGAATAATGCCCATGCTCAGAGGCATTCGTAGAGGGCCGTGCTTCGTACTGCTCCATATCGTAGTGCCCATATCCGTACCCGGTTCCAACAGTGACTTGCAATTTCTCTTCGTCGATGCTTTGGTACGAATATGAATCTATTCTCGATGATGGCGCTTGCACCGATAGAGATGAGACCGATTTCTTGCCAGGCGCATTTGAACTCTGTGGTTCCCTTTTCACCATTCGCTTTGACGAACTGAGGAATAGTCAGTTCCAGCGCATTAAAAGGGTCTGAACTCGCAACCCACTTACCCTTTGGTTCGGGACGAGCGATGAGGGGTGTCAGAAGACATATCGTCAGTGTTTAAGTAGATTTGTCTTTGGCAGATGGCGAGAAATACAGTTGCAAAAAACGTGATGGTGGAAAGGAGATTGGTTTTCTCATTATGAATTATGAGAAATTGACTCGTATATATACCACGCCGCTGTGGAGGCCACCTCATGTCACAATTTTGAAATTACAGGCGGCCTCCATCATCGTCCCTCGCTGCTGATGATGATAAATAAAGCCCTGTATCAAAAGTCCGAAGCGGCTTTGGCGGCCTCCACAGCCATATTTCACCCCAGAAGCCCTCACCGGAGTTGGCGGCCTCCTGTACTCCTACCATACCGTCGCCGTCCAAAAGCCCCATCATGCGTAATAGACACATTGTCGGCCCCCACAGCCATATTTCGCCCCACAAACCCTCAATGGAGTTGGCGGCCTCCAGTACTCCCACCCCACCGTCGCCGCCGGGGACCCCTATCATACTTCAAATACGTTTTGGAGGCCCCCAAGCCATGCCCCGCATTACAAGTTTTAGAAGGACATTTTCAGCCTCCAAGTGATGTCCTACATCACAAGTTTCGGAAGAACGTCGTCGGCCTCCAAATCACGCCTCACATTACAAATTTAGCAAGGATATCGGGGGCCTCCAAGGCTCTATACCTCACCAGAGACGCCGAAGACCAAGTCCGCCTACCTCACTCTCGGTAGTGACTATTACCTTGTATCACATCGAAGGCACATAACGGATTCGATAGCATAGTCGAGTCACATCATGCCACAGCTTACCAGCAACCCCCTCGCCCCTACACACCACACCTCACCAGCCTCACTCCAAACACCAACACCATCACACAATTAACAGCACAACATCAGATAGACAAATATATATATGAACTCATAATTATACTACACCTACATCCGCCCCATTGGCGCCTTATACACAGTCATGCCCTCGCTCGCTCCATACATACAAAAATGCCTCTACCCAAGCCGCTCAGAAGTTCCATCGCCAAAATAACGCCTGTAATGCCGTCCGTCCATCCCCTCCCATCTCCCCATAATCCCTCTCATCCAAACACCGCGCCCCCCGTCGCACCAGACTACCGCGCATACTCCGCCGGCATCTCATAAACAGGACTATTCATCGTCGCACTCATCGGATACGCATGCATCTCATGCGCCTGCCCCGCCTGCCCCCCCGCACTAACAGGCGAAACCACCGACCCAGACGCCGAACCATGCAATTCCGGCCTCGCCTGCCCCGTGCCGGCCTCATGGATCGTGCTGTACGGACTCCCAGGGCTATACGAGTTAGTGTTAGTATTGCCACCCGGACTGACACCACCATGTAATTCCGAATGCGTCGGCGCGGGAGAGGCGTAAAGTTCCGAGCCTGGCCCGTGAGGTGATCCTGACCCTGCTAGTTCGGAGTGTTGCTGTCCAGGCGAGGAACCGACTAGTTCCGTCCCAGCAGCGCCCTTCCACTCGTCCTTCCCGGCCAACTCTGTCGCGCCTATCGTCCCGGACGTGCCGGGGGGTTTGTCATCAGATCCAGGCGCGAGGAGGGGGCCGGATACGGGACGTTGTTTCCGGCGGCGGAGGAAGAAGAAGAGTGCGCCTGCGCCGATGAGGAGGGCGCCGAGGCCGCCGACGACGCCGCCTGCTATGGCGCCGGTGTTGGATTTCTTTTTCTTGGGCGTGCCGTCGGGGTTTGTGGTGTCGCCGGAGGAGGAGCCGCCGGAGGTGCCGCCGGTAGAGGTGTCTCCTGAGGGGGAGCCGTCGGCGTTGGTTGCGGTGGGGGTTGGGGCGGCGATGTTGCCGCCGGTTGCGGGTGCGGGGATGGTGCCGTAGTTTGAGGTTGGTACTAGGGGGTGTTAGTGGGGTTGGATGGGGAAAGGGGGGATGGTGGAGGGCTCACCTGATGCGGTGATGCCGGTGGGGGTAGTGAGGCCCTTGGCGGCGCTACAGTAGGCGTTGTAGACTTCCATGGCGCTGGCGATGTCTTCGCTCGCGGTCTCGCTGCACTCGTACTTGACGCTGTCTGTGAGGATCTTGGAGACTTGGAGGCTATTACTGTCTTTGATACATGCGCAGCTGGCCAATGGTCCTGCATCTGCTGGGCATAGGGAGTACGTCAGAGTAGTGAGAGCGTCGTTGACGGCTTCCTGAGCGCAAGGAGCTAGTGACGAGTAGATGGGCATGTCGGTGATATAGTAGGTCATCTTCCCCACGGCATTCGACGGGAGGGGGAAAGAGGTGACGCCAGAGCCGAGTTTGCAGTATCCGGCTAGGACGGCCTGAGCAGAGGATATGTCGGCACTGTGGGTGCTGCCGCAGGTGTATTGGACGGCAGAGACCAAGGAGGAGCTAGCAACGAAGGAGTTCTGGTTCTTGGTGCAGACACAGGAATTGAGCGCGCTGGGCCCCTCGGGACAAAGTGAGTATGTCATTGACTGCACGGCATAGGAGACGGCGCTTTGTGCACATGGAGCCAGGTATGAGAAGGCCGGTAGGTCGGTGATGTAGACGGCCAGGGCATTCGGGTTTGCCGCTTTCGTGGTCACCTGGGCCCCGGGACTACAGTATTGATTGAACATTTCTGAGGCGCTCGCAAAGTCTTCCGAGGCGGTCGTGCCACATCGGGAGCCGACACTCGTGAAGATTGACTTCTGTACATCCGCCGCAATATTGCCCTTGGTGCACGCGCAGGACTGTAGCGCTGCGACGTCCGAGGGGCAATCCTTGTAGGTGAGGTAGTCGACGGCATAGCTGACGGCGCTCTGGGCACACGGAGCCAGGGAGGAGAAGTTGGGCAGGTCGTTAATGCTCAGCGTGACGGGAGTCGCGAGGGTGGCCGGCGCGGTGATCTTGGCGTCGGGGTTGCAGTACTGATTAAAGACCTGAGACGCGCTCGCGAAGTCCTCGGACGCGGTGCTGCCGCACTGGGCGCTGATGCTCTTCGAGATGGTCGTAGCGATGGCGGCTGCGTTATTGTCCTTGGTGCAGGCGCAGGACTGGAGCGCGGTGATGCCAGAGGGGCATATGCTGAGGGTGAGGTGGTCAAGGGCGTAGCTCACGGCGCTGCTGGCGCAGGGCGCGAGCTTGGAGTAGAGGGGGACGTCCTTGTAGTCGACATACGTGACGGCGCCGGCTGACGATGAGAGGGTGAGAAGAAGCCCGACAAGGACATTGCGGCGGCGAGCTCCCATAGTGAGGACTGGAGGGGCTTGTAACGACAGAAGCGGGATATATTTACGGAGACGGGGAAAGAGGAGGAGGAGGAGGAAAAGGGAAGAAATGAGGAAATACTGGACCTACTCTGAACCCGCCATGTGCACGAATGGACCATCTCCCTTTGCCCACTGTGGCTTGCCATACAATAGAGTAACTTTGCTCGGATTGGGTTTCTTGGCAGCCTCTATGTGGTTCTCACTTGTCCTCTCTTGTCTCGCCTAGCAAGGCTGAGTCGCTCTCGGGCTATGAGAAGACAGCCCATGCTAGCTATATAGAGCTAGTGGCATAAATGTGGAAATTGTAGAAGAAGGTAGTGAGTGACAGGCTGCGGGGAGGAGAATACCGAGCCAATCGTATAACCGCATTTAGCGAGAAGCGCAGGGATAAGAAGCTATTTACGGGGGTTTGACAGGCCCTGGATATCTCCGTTCTCGGTGCATCTAAGCGCGGCGTAATATTGAGCCGGCAGAGCAATTGCTTATTCCCCTTTTCAATATCACGTGAATATGCCTATTTTATGACCAGGTCAGTGGGTGGCGGCGCGAATGATCCAGTTCTCAAAATTGGAGATAGTTGGAGTAGCTTATTGATTCAATATTATCTAATCTTTGACGCTGTCTGCCACGTGACACTTCTACTGTACCCCTCATTCCTCCCGCTAACCGCTCCGGTCCGTGTTCCCGCAGGTCTCAGTCCCCGACATGTCGCTAAACTCCCACTGGGCCAAATCTGCCTTCCACTACAGCGGTATTTCACCTGTTATACCATGCATATACAGCAATTGTTAATGAAACTAAACCATACGGTCGTGATCCTATTCTCTAAAAGCAGCAAGACGACTGTACCATCCGTACGAAGCGCCCTTATCACTAAAGTTGATTAGTATGAACTCGAACGAACCCCCACGCTTTGAAGCTCTATAGCCAATGATGACGGGACGTGCTTACGCCTAGTGCGGGGCACATAATCGCGTTTGTGCCTCTGCCTAAGTTTATTTATTAAGCTTTAAGATCCCATGTGGCAGGCGCGTTGATATCGATTGTTCCTTGCTAAATTACTTCACATATCAAGGCAGAGAGGGCTACTCATCGTACCTTCCCTCTCCCTGCCATAGTTCCTTCTATCTTCTCCTCCCCGCCGTCGCTCTTTCCCTCTCTACGCCATTGACCCTTCCCTCTATACGCCATTGCTCCTTCCCTCACCCCCCCAATCATCAGCCCTTCCCCCTTTTCACCCCCCACCGCCG